>SNQJ01S0032627.1:60649-73306 GCA_010110895.2 Picea sitchensis
ACCATTTCTGGCGAGTACCTCTTTATTTTTACGCAAGCTTGAGGAGGATAACATATGCTTGTTGATGTAAGCTCATCCTTCAGAGTATGTTTAACGAACCCTAGGAAGGAGTGGTTCGGTCCCATTATGGGTCTTTCGATGTTTGTTTAATGAGTCCAAAGATAGAAAATTCAAAGCTTTTTCATGATTATAGAGTCTGGAAAAACACTTAAAAGAGAACTCTCTCAGTTCCTTTTTTGTAAAATAGTCTGATGGGACCGAAAAAGAGATAAATTATCGCCCAGCAGACGCTTTCTTCAAATACTTTAATAAGCATGAAAATAGCAAGGTTGCTCGACAATATTTTCATGTTTAGAGTTTCTGAAAAGAGCTTAAAGAGGACTCTAGGGGTTCATTTTTCCTATAACTTTGTTGAGCCCGAAAAAGTGATAAAAGCGCACTTGATTATGTTCTCATGTATTTTCGAGCGTGAGAACGGACAAAGACCAAGCTCGAGGTTTTGTGCAAAAAACCATAAAAAAACAACTTAAACATGCGATGAAAAAGAGAAAAAATTTGTATCCCTGCTTATGGACGTTGAAGTCGTCATGTCTGCAAAAAGTCGGACTCATAGGGGTATTAGGCATTAGGTTTGATAAATAAAACAATTATAAAAACCAACAAAAATGGTAAAAGTAAATATAAGTGGGTAAAGTTCTTTTTACCATAGTCATTGTAACTTTGCCAAGATTTTAGCCCAAAACCCCTCTTTTGCCCTTGAATTTTGGCGCTCGATTGCGAAAGGTACGAACAACCATTTGGCAAACCGTCTTCAGCAGTGAGGTAAGCTCCTTGTATTCTATCTTTTCATGGTTCAATTTTTAATTTTCATTGGTAAATTTCAAGTTTTTGAGCTTGTTTTAGGGCTCAAATTTGCGCTCAGGCATTCTCGCAGGCTAGCCACACGAGACCTGTGAGAATGCATGATTCTCGTAGGTGGCCCCAAAGGCACCTGCGAGAACCTCGCACTGTGCCAAAGGGGCACCAGCAAGAACCACAAAGAGAAAAATTTCTTTAATGTTTTCCCAATAAAAAATGTACCAAGTCTTGAAGAGAGTTGCGGACCTTCTTCTTATGTTTCTTATCCAGGCATTTGGATATCACCATGGTTCTGGAATGGCATGAAAAAGAGCATGAAGAATATGATACTATTGCCGGGAATAACCCGGGCACCGTTGTCTCTTTGTGATATTGTGGTCTTCTGAAATTATTTTGGATCCCGAGTATGAGGGCCCAAGTCAGGCTATTGGAGTACCTCGTTCATATGTGGGACGTGGACCAACAAGTATTCCATGTAGGGGTCCACACATTGTCCTTGGATATCGAGGACGTTTATTTCTTGACAGGACTGTCATGGAATGGGTGCCACACTATCTTGACTGGTAGCTGAGGTGGTGGGTTGCCTATGAGTGAATACTATCGTTTGTACTATGTTCGAGAGGCGAAAAGAAGCAAAGGAAAAGTGGCCATTTGGGGGGTGCAGGATTTGACCATTCACACTATTTTTTTCACCATTTCTCATATGGTTGGGAGAGCTGCTTCACACATGGCTCTCTAGAGCTACTTTCAGTATGCGATAGAGTGTACTGAGCCTTGGGTTTTTAATTGGTTAGACGCAGTGCTTCGTAGTGTGAAGAGGAAGTTGACTAAATGCAGGAGAGGCGACCTGAAGAAATTTGGGTACGGGTCATTGTTGGTGTCCTTCTTTCTTGAGAGGGTTCCCTTGCTGAGGTTGCAGGTTGAGTGGGGTTTACCGACCCTAGAGGATCCAAGGATGTTGAGGTGGTGTAACCTCATGGCCCGACATGTAGCTGGACCAATCATCAAATACAATGATTCCTTCTTTGACTAGTTGCGACCACAGATCCTGATGGTCGATGATTATGCCTATGCCAGGTTGGAATTCCGAGGGGATCCGGACTTGACCCTGCCCGAGGGCGCTTAGTGGGGAGATCTCGGTAATAAGTACACATTTTTTACTTTTAAATGTTTTTGTGAATTTTATCATATGCAAATGTTTTTATGTTCATCCAAGGTCTAATTACAAAAAATATTTTTTGATGACACAGATGTGGGGCCTTATCGACCTCCGAGTACTTCTCCTATTCAGAGACAAGGAGAGGTGGCTCTAGTGCCGTGATGGGATGTTGAATATTATGAGGCAGTGGAACAAAACCTAGAGGGTTTGACTACAGACATTCCAGAAATGCCTCTTGGAGAGGTCCTGCGACGTTATCAGTGTCATACGGTGGGGGTGCCAGAGTCTGTTGGCTGACTTCTTCGTAGGGTCGCCCAGGAAGTCATGTGTTACCGTGAACGTCATCCATGACGTCACTTTGTAGAAGCTATGAGCTTCAGATTTTGAAATTTTGGTCCTTGGACATAACTTTTTGTAAAAAAAAATTTGATCATTATATATACATACAACTTCTACCGGGTTATCTTGTGTTGTGTGATACTTTTGATGTGATTGATTTATAAATTACCCAAATGTATGTCTAATATATAGTTAGCTAATGCATCAGTTAAAGTATTTAGACATCTAGGAATATGTTGATACTCAATATAATCAAAATAACGTTCCAAGAGGCGAATTCACAAATTTACCTGTAACAAAGTAGGACTTCGAATAGCATAGACATTACTTAACTGTAGTACTACAAGCTATGAATCAAGTCGCACAACCAAGCGATGGATACCGAGCAAGATAAAATCAATCAAAAATTTGATAACGACGCTATACTCTACAATATTGTTGGTCGCACGGCCAAGGCACACACCTCGTAGAGAGATTAATTCATTTGTAGGATGCAGCAGAAGCAAGGTTCTTAGTACTATGGCTAGTGCCATCAGCGAAGCCAGTGTGGGGTAGCAAAGACTCTGACATCTGGAAATTAAACACAACGTCACATAAGGGCAGAGACCAGATAACAAAAAAAGCATACTACAGTAACACACAAGAAGTATGATACAATAAAATACAAGTACTTGTGCACAGGTGATCTTATGCATAGTACTTATTTAAGTATAACCCATTTCTGGGTTTGCTCAAAGGGATACCATCGTAATCTACTAACTTGTAAGCTCCTTTCTCCAAAACTCATCTAATGATATAAGGACCTCGCCACATGGCTTCGAATTTTCTAGCTCCTAGCATATCTCGATCTTGTTCGTAGAGGAGAACCAGATCTCCTTCGGAGAAAATGTGAGGCTTGACCTATTTGTCGTATTGGGCCTTGACACGTTTCTTTTGGGATTATATGACTAGGGTAGCATCACGTCGAGTTTCTTCTAATCGCATGAGATACAATAGACGTTCTTCCTCGGCAGAAGTGTTTGGTAGGAGTTCGATGACTAGTTTTAAGGAGGGTATCTCACATTCGATCGAGAGGATGGATTCTAGACCATAGACTAACCAGAAAGGTGTACACCCAGTAACAGACTTAACGGATGTCCAGTAAGCGCACAATGCTAAAAACAAAATTGTGTGCCAACTTGTTTTGTGTATCCCTATCATTCGTCGAAGCATGGTTATGAGAACTTTATTAATCACTTCGACTTGGCCGTTGGCTTGTGGGTAATAGGTCGTTGAGTTTTCATGGTGAAGACCCAACTTTTCAGTGAGTTTGGACATCATGAAGTTTCTGAAGTGGCTACCGTGGTCAGTGACGATAGCCTGAGGAACACCAAAACGAGCTATGATGTGATTGAAAATGAATAATGTTGCGGTCTTTCCAGTATTGTCAAATGTCGACATCGCCTCAGCCCATTTCGTAAAATAATATACAACTACAATAATGTATCTATGCCCCCCAGTCGAGTGGGGCTGACATGTCATGAAATCGATGCCCCATTTTGCAAAAGGACCAACGAAGACCACAGGGTGAAGAGGAGCAGGATGTGACCGTATCTTATGATTATAGGTCTAGCAAGCGTGGCATTTTTGGACGACGATTATGTAATTGTTAAATAAAGAAGGCCAAAAATACCCTGCTCATAAGATCTTTTGGGCAGTAGCATACCCTGACATATGACCACCACAAGATCTAGAATGGAAGTCATTTAAGGCTTTCTCAAATTCGTCGAACGTGAGGCAACGTCGAAAAACTGATTCAATCCCACGATGATAAAGAGTATCCCCGAGGATAATATATTGACAGGCTTGGTAGCGTATTCAATGTCGATCAGTACTGGAAAAATTGGGCTGGAAAGTCTGGGTTTGGAGATATATGATGATATCATCGTACCAAAGATCATTAGAACTAATTAGGAAAAGGGATTCATTAGGTAATGAGTTGGCTGCTACATTTTCTGTTTCAGAGTAGGGAAAGTGGCATATCAACTCGGCAAACACTAAGGACTTCTTGGACTTAGCTCGTTCGAATTCCAAGTCAAACTCCTAGAGTATCATGATCCATTTGGAGTATTTTCCCCCTAGCAATTGATGTGTGAGAATGTGTTGCATATGGTTGCAGTTAGAAATTATCGTAGTCTTACGAGAGAGGATATAGTGTCGGAAACGTTGAACTGCTTGGACAACTGCCAAGGCTAGTTTTTCGACATGTAAATACTTGGTTTCGGTAGGTGTTAGACTTTGACTCAAGTAATAGATAACATGTTCGTCATGAGAATCATCCTCTTGTACGAGAACCATAGAAATGGTGTAATCCGAGGCTACGAGGTAGAGGAGATAATCACAAATGTAATCGGGGGGGAAGATAAGCGGAGCACGTGTCAGGGACAGTTTCAAAGCTTTGAAGGCTTTGTTAGAAATGGTATCAAATACGAACTCAGACCCTTTTTTGAGGAGTCACGTAAATCCAAGAGTTTTCTCGACGTAGTTTGGGATGAAATGACGAAGAAAGTTTGTTTTTCCTTGCAAAATTTGTAACTGGTGAAGTGTAGAAGGAGGAGGGAGATTGAGAATCGCCTCGACCTTTAAAGGATCTACCCTGATCCCTTGACATGAAACAATAAAGCCTAGAAGTCGACTGGATTCCATGCAAAAAATGCATTTGTGAGGATTCAAGCGTATATGGTAAAACCGACAGCAGATGGAAATGGCTCAGAGGTGGATTGGATGATCGAATCGGCACATGGAATGAGCGGGTAAGTCATCAAGATATGGTTGCATGATGTGCTTGATATCATGGAAGGCATAAGACATAGCGTGCTGAAAAGTTGCGCCAACGTTCTTGAGACCGAAAGGAAGTTTCTAATAGGGGAAAGTGCCCCAAGGACAAATAAAAGCAGTCTTGTATTGATCCTCGAGAACAATATTGATTTGATTATATCCGGAGAAGGCATCCATCAGAGAGAAGAATTCTCTTCTGGCGCAATCGTCGACAATTTGATCGACGAGGGGGTAGGAAAGTTGTCTTTAGGACAAGCTTTGTTAATATCCCTATAATCAACGCATACATGGATTATGCCTTGTTTCTTGTTGATCAAGACAAGATTGGAAACCCAGTCGATGAGGGCCACCAGGTAAATAAAGCCAACTTTGAGAAGTTTCTCAACTTCAAGCTTAATAGCGGCCTCCTTACGTGGGTGAACTAGACGAAGGTGTTTCTAGACAGGTTTAGCATATGGGTATGTCTTGATCTCATTTATCACAATGTCAGGGTCGATACCCGATGTTTCTTCATAGCTCCAGGTGAAGACATCATGAAATTCTTTGAAAAGTGACTTGTAGGTGACGATTTCATCAGGGGAACGCGAAGCTCCAATATGCACATTTTCAACAATTCCAAGTTTGATATATTGGGTGAGATATTGCTTAAGTTCCCTTAGGAAAACACATCGTGTGTGGAATTGGGAACGGTGGAAATGACAACAACGGTTGAGATCCATTGGTAGCTCTTGATGGTGTGTTGTTTCAGGAAGAGGATGGAACAGTGATGTCCATCGTTCCAACGGGTGTCTTCCATGACATACATAATCATCTCATCCGTGGGAAAAATTATGCAGAAAGGATCTAGAGATAACTCATCGAGAGAGGGGGTATAAGGGGTTGCCAATTGAATGGCTTGATAGGTAGATTCGACTGGAATCAAAGGCATTTCGTCACCATAACGAAGATGATCACCAGGGTCAGGTACCGTCCATGGGTCGTGAGACGCAGGGGTTCTGTGAATTGAGGTGGAGATCATGTTGATCGAAGTGACAGACAAGTGTGGAACATCGGGTGGTGGAATGGGGAAGGTACCCATTAACGAAGAGTCTTTGAGAAGACCTACACCAACGTTCTCGTAACCCAGTGGGGTTTTAGCGATGAACGGTATGTTTTCGGTATGCATATCTGAGTTAAATAAGGCTAATTGGTCGATGGTGATTACCTTTCCTTGATGTGGGAAATGTACAACATGAAAAAGATTCGACACAACTGCACGCATGGAATCGATCCAACTACGGTCAAGCAGAAGATTGTAATCGAGAGGAGCGTCAAAGACTTCCACTTCAACTTGGACCGTTTTGCCTTCTATCATGATTGAAAACGAAGGAAGGACACTAAGAGGCTTGAAACCGGAGTCATTGAAGGCTTTGAGTGTGTTATGGGATTCAGTCAAAGAGGGAGAGTCGATGGCTTTCCAGCAGGTAACAAACATGACACACGTCGATGCACCCTCGTCGATAACGGTTTGAAAAATGTTTTTGTTGGAGACAATCACTTGAATCTGGAATGCGATTTGAGGGGGTAACCTTGGAATGTGATCTTCCAAGTCAAAAATTATTAAATTCATTTTCATCGGGTCGATTCCATCGATAGATTTCAACAGTGCCTTCCGTTGTGTGGGACAAATTTGAAGGACTTCGAGGGCTGACATCGTGGAAGGTGCTTGGGCCAGATCTTCAACAATGTTGTGGTTCTGGGGAACATGAGCATGAGGATTGAAAGCCGATTTCTGAACGACGCCCTTAGGAGGGGGGCGAAGAACTGTGTCAAGGCTTGGTCGTTCAAGATGAAGAGGACCATTGGTAGGTGGAGTCATGGGAGATGGTTGGACCAACGAAGGAGGTATATCATCAACCTTCTCTTTAGAGGGAGAATAATCTTTGGCTCGAGTGGTAAGTGCGATGTCATTCTTCTTTGAATCACCAGTACACATTAATACATAGGATGTAGTGGAAGGGGAAGGTTGGTCATGAATGACCAATTGGGTTTGTTGTTAAGAGGGGAAGGGTTGGGACAAAATGGTCGGAGTGGGTGGTTTCGGGGCCCCTTGAAGGAACTTAGTAACCTCGACACGTCATGGACAATCCTTTGTGTAGTGATCATCACCACAGATAAGACAAGGGTATTGGGGTTTGCGCTTATCCCTATCATCAACAGGTGGAGTTTTGGTTTTCTCTGCTTGCGAAGTATTTTTGTCCTCCTTATTCTTACCCTTTCCCTTTCTGAATTTGTTTTAACCGGCTGGGGTAGATTGAAATGCATTTACCTCAGAAGTCTTGCCGGTGGGAGGGGTAGGAGACAGAGCATTTTGAACATTAGAAGAAGTGGGTTTGGGGTTGGTTCTTGAGGTGGAATGTGGTTGGGCATGGAAAGTTCCAATAACACCATCGACTGCATGAGAAGCAGTTGGAGTAGTTGAAGTGGTGGAAGTGGAAGGACGAGGTGAATCAGGGAGTAAGTCATAAAGAGTACCTATTTGTGAGTAAACGAGGTCAAGGTATTGAGCATGACTTATGGCATGTTCTTCCATGACAACTCCACCCATGGCGATGTCACGACTGATGTCGTTAAAAAATGATTTTGTGAACCATTCTGCTGGCAACTGATCGAGAAGTTCGATTTTGATGAGATGTTGCCTCCGTCTCCACTCATGAATGTGATCAGATAGATGAGTGGATTTGTTTTGTTTGAAATAACTCAAAATCTCAGTCCCTGTTTCATAACGGATCGGTAACTGGTAGTGGGTGAGGAAATCCATAGCTAGGGTGTTGAAGTCGGCGAAGAAACCTCGTGGTAATTCTATATACCACTTCGCAGCAGAACCTGTGAGGTTTCTTTGAAAAAGACGTAAACGAATAGAGTCATCCATCAAGGAGTTGGATGAGCACCAGAGGTGAAAAGTCATCACGTGATTGTTCAGATCCTCTCCCGCTTTGCCATCGAATTTAGGGATGTCAAATGGTAACTTGGATGGTATAGCGGGCCATTGGGGAGAGTGACGGATTGGATCATTTAAAATCTTTGACAGATCTGGGAGGTCCAAAGTGGCCAAGAAGGGTAATTGTCTATTCACATGCGGGTACTAGTGGCTTTAGGGAGGGAGTCCTGTCAACAAACCAGTGGGACCATAAGCAGTCTGCATATAATGCGATGACCCAGGCAGATTCGGTGGTTGTTGTAGAGGAAAGTAGCTCATGGGATTGTATCCTTGAAAAGGGATGTGATTTTGAGCATTCGAGCCCCAAATAGGATTGGACGTACCTGGATATGGTTGGCCTATACTAGGGGGTATAACAGATGTAGCCGAAAGTTGTTGCCCCCCAGTCGATTGAGGATTATGTTGTATTAGATGGTTCCAATACTGGGCCAAGAATGGAGGTATGTTTTGTCCATAGGGTGGGGTCGGTGGGGGTTGTCCTCCAATCGGGGATTGAGTCCCAATTGGGGGTTGTGTTCCAATTGGGATTTGTGTTCCAATAGGAATTTTCCCTACAAGGGGGGGTTGAGTCAAACCTCCTTGGTGAAATTGTCCACCTACAGAAATCTCCTAATTTGGTGTGAACGATGGAATGGTGCCACTAGGATTGGTGCCACCGATAGAGGATGGAAAAGTTCCTCTGAAAGAGGGTTGAGGAAGTGTCAGAATGAAACCGGGAGGAAAGTGCCCAGAATAAGAGGGACCACCAGGAGTTCCGGATGGGGTTTGCGTAGGGGAATAAAAGCATTCAACGCACGATATCCGGGTGGAAGTGTCGGGGTGACACTGGGCAAGAGCGGTGTGCCAATGGAGGCTTGACTATCTGCTGTAATCCTGGTGTGAATACTCGTAGTATCTGTGTAATGGACCATTTGTAAAGGGAGGGTCGAGATGTGGTCGGCTTGCGGAGCTTCTGTACCAGGAAAATAATAAGCAGTGGTAAAAGGTACTATGTCTGGGTTAGAAGTTTCAGGGAACGTAGGTGAGACGGTGATATCAACGCTTGCTCATGAGCCAAAGAGATCTCATCTAAAAACACCAGTAGACCAAAAAGGATCTTGGCCTTCAAGTCCTGGAAAAGGTCTAGTCGATGATCCAGAAGACAAAACAACTAAGTCTCTGGAAGAATTGACTCGCATAATACGTCTCTTAGAATCGGGGTGAAGTCGAAAGTCCTCTCGAGAATTGGTAATTAGGAACCATTCTAGAGAGTCAGTTCTTTCCACTTGTGGAGTGGTGATGTCTTGGACTTCACTCTGTTGAGGAGAGCCCTCTGGTGAGCTTGTAGGCAGGGGTTGAGAACCTTCCATATTTTCTGGAGGTAAGCCCTGCATTCTACGTGAATGACGTGGAGGGTCTATTGTGAATGAGTTACAAACTTACGAATAAAATCCTGTGGTCAACTTGGGTAAACAAACAACATGCACTAGTAAACAAAATCTAGGAAACAAAGCCAAGAAAACAAGACCTTCTAATTCCGAAGTCACTAGTTGGTGATGAAATCCAACGTCACAACAACGAGATGAGAAGGGGATAGGCTAGGGTGGAAAAGTTATGTTGACGACCTGCTTAACGGACTTACACCCTGGTGCAAGCTCCCACACATAATCGTGGGTATACCCTCCAAGGAGCCTGAGTGAGTTTGGCCAACGTTGATTCTAGGTACCGTGAAGACTTGCCCCTTCACAGTCACCTTGTGTAAGATCCTAAGAATATAGGCCAATAAGGTTACCACCGACAACAATAAATCCTAGGGGGACAGTCAACAGTCCGATCCACATGCAAGGGCAGGGTATCTAGCTCGAAATCAACTCGAGAGGCTTCCACTCATCATTGTGGGTATACCTCCAAGTGACCCCCATAATACGTGCAATCTCTACACCGATATCAACGAAGCAGGGTGAGTAACTCTGTCAATATCAATTCAACCTCAGGTTTGACCCTTGTGTGAGAAGGGATTCCCAGGACAAAATGTTGTAAATGGAATTTGACACTCCTTAACACAAGATGCTATTGTGTGTTTTGTGCTTTGGAGAGTGTATCTCTCTGCCTATTCCAAAGCTATAGCCTAGCTAATTGCTGGTGTAATAAAGTCCTAGAAAAGAGTTACTAGTTAAATTTTTAAAATTGCGTAATATTATTAAGGGTTGTTGTTACTCAAAGGAAATGGAGATGAAATTGATGTTGTGTGAGACTCTGACCCAACAATGCAAATATAGGAATGAAATATATCAATTTTTGTTTGATGAATCCTATGTACAGGAGGGAGAGAGAATTTTTCCGGAACAATTTTGAACTACAATATGCAATCTTCTTTAAAATGCAATCTTCAATGAATCACGTGACAATGACAATTCTCTATTTGTTCTTTTTCAACGATTGATTTCCAATATTTTCAAAACGAAAATGTTTTTTAAAAAGAAAAATGTTTTTTACTTTTCAAAAAGAACCACCATGGTGGTGAAACTAAGGAAAACCAATAACTAAGGAATAAGCAATAAACAAAACCCAAACCAATCTATCAATGGAGACAAAAATGACAAGCAGACAAGACTAGTCTTTTCAATNAAATAATGAGCAAATGAGAAATACAAACAATCCCAACTTTCAAACCGATCACCGGCTTCTAACCAAACAAATACTTCGATTCCAGGATCAGAGATTATATCCTTGCTAAGAAAAGTCAAGAGATGAGAGTTGAGAAAAAGATGGGCAAGAAGAGCCTTCGATTTCTGAAGACTGATCAGGCACAAAATCCGAAGTCAAGAAACAATCAACCAGTGGTTCGAGAAGTTCTTTTCAGACACCTATACAAATCTGGGCATCTGAGCATACAAAAACCTTAACTCCAAAAATTTTAAAAATGGGTTCGCAGGCTATCAGTAATGTACAGTGTGAGAATGGAGCATTCTCGCAGGCTAGCTTCAAGCAGAGTGCGCGAATATCACACTGGACTGAAAGGCAGAGTGCGAACTCAAGGGGTTCTCGCTGGCCACAGAGGGGTTCAGTGCGAGAAGGCCTGAAACTAGGAAAATTTTTGGAAAAAGACAAAAATTTTGAAGGGACCTCTGGACCTAGAGAGTCTGTCATAGTTTCCTGAAGACTTAGAGATCGATAGAAATGAAGAAAGGTAAGGAAAGAGAAAATGGCCAAGGAAAAACACCAAAAACCACTAAAAAAATGGGTTGCATCCCTAATAGAGTCGCCAATTTTGTTATCGTACTAATCGGTAGGTGTGGACACTAACAGATCTCCCTAGATCCACCTGGATCTAGAACAAAATAGGACATGACATGACTCTTTCCCTAAGTTATGACCATTGAATTAGCTAGTAAGGAGGAACAAGTGACATACCTTTGTATTGCTTCCTTAGGTCTCTGTTGCTCCCGCTTCGCTCCGGTGCTCTCATGAGGTCAAGACCAAAAAAACACAAACCAACCAAAGTGAAGATAGAAAAATGTATTCAATCATCAACTTATGTGTATGATCAAGGACTTACACAATAAAGTAAGAATAACTTTATGGGAAAAAAACATGCCGCTGTATCATATTAATTGAAATTTGAAAGTAGAAGATACAACTTGATCGCCTTGATGTCGCAAGCTTTCTTTCGGTGACTCTTGGTTCCAACACACACACTTACTCTGTCCTTGCATGAAGAAGATCCAATTCCTCTTGATATACCTACTAGAGTCTCCAAGCTTTGGTTCAAGTTGGGTTCTTCATACAATTCCTTCGCCAATTCTTCAATTAATCTTGCTTAACCCTTTCCATGAGAATCCTTTCAATATATAGGAGAGGGTGAGATGGTTACATGGATGAGAATGATCCCACCAAATCAGAGAAGCCACTAAAATGACAACCATACGAATGCCAACTCATTTTCTAGAAGATTCCCTTCTAGAACCCTCGAGACTTCTTCTCTTTTCCAAGTTTGAAAACAAGTTCGCACCCTATGTATAGAGCAACCTGCAAGAAGTTCGCACCCTAGATGAAGGTGGCCTGCGAGAATGGTTCATTCTTGCACCCTAGGCCATATGTAGCCTGCGAACTCACTTTGAAAATATGTTTTCTAGAAGGAGATAAATGCCACTTTTCTCAAGAGAAAGTTCTTGTTGGGAACCTGAGTACACCATTGTTCATACATCACCAAGATGACCAAAATCATGTGTAACAAGGTGGTACATCACGTAGTTCCTCACGGTTGAGGAGTTATGCCCTATTGAAGTTGGAAGCCCCAAAGAATGGTTAAGAAGCCTCTAAATAGTTACAAATCATTAATTAAAGGGTAACATGGTTGTAACAAGAAAGTATAAGTCGACCCTAAAGTTAAGGAAATAAGTCACATGGACAAGTATATATACACTTCAATAAGACTCTCATTCTAACATAGAGAAGTAAGATGATTATCTATCTTTCAAGTGATCTTTTGGTAAATATCTTCCTAGCATATATAAGGTAGCCA
>SNQJ01S0032628.1:40536-50829 GCA_010110895.2 Picea sitchensis
TCCTTTTAAATACTAAAATGAATAAAGTGGAGAACAATAAGGTGAAACCCAAGTATATTTATGGAAATGATATCGTGAAAGGTTAATGGGGCGATGAAATGTGAAGAATGATGAAGGGAAAGGTGGATGAGAATAGGAAATTTTTGAGCCCCAACAACAGTCAAGGTTGGATTCTAGAGCCCCCTCACCGTTCTACCTTTAAGGAGGAGGGGGGGTTCGAAATTATCCGCGTATATCTCAACATCCTGGATTGGGGAGCCCGGATCTAAGGTCAAGGTTGGATTTCGGACCCCCCTTTTCATTATACCTTTAGTAGGGGGAGGGGAGGGTTCGGAATTGGCATCTTAAAGTGGGCACCTCCTTGTCACATCTCCGACTCCCTCTGCTTATCACCTTCCTCCATGTGTCTTCCACTCAGTGCCATTCTGGCCCACCTTATTCCCATTTCCTTTCTCCCACCTATCACCTCCTGCCAAGTGTTCATCCCTGCATTCTTCCCTCGGTTTCCACTTCCCCCATGTCATATTCCTTTTCCATTTTGTCCCTCCCATCCTCCAACTCATCCTCCTCCTCCTGCAGGCCCATCGCCTTGCGACTTCCTCGTCACTTTCCCATGGCACTTCGCCTCGTCATCTGATGTCAAAGCTCCCATTTCTCCGTCATAAGAAATGTGTCCTCCGCTCTCCTAGGTGTCATGTCCCTTCTCTCTGGCCCATCGAATTATGGCCTCCTCGTCACCTTCCCGGGGCACATCACCTCATCGGCTGGTGGCATAGCTCCCTGCTTCTCCGCCTCTTAGCTCTCTCACCTCAAAGCCCACGTATTCTACCACATCCATCCGCATGGCCCCTCCTCAACTCATCATCCTTTCACCTCCTGCCATGTGTCTCTCTCCCCCAATCACCTCCACCTCAACACCTTCCACCATCTGTTGTCCCCTGCCTCTATATTACTTCCACATAAGCGCCCCCCATCTCAACTTTCACAGTGTTGGTGCCTTCTCCCTCCTTGTAAGATCCTCATCCACATCTGTCAATGGGTCCCCTCGCAATAGTCCAACGAAGCAGAAGAAGCCAAAGGGATATTGCCACGTCCTGCAGGTGCAGAGTTGACCAAGCCTCTCTTGATCCTGAGAAATTAGTTATTGAGGAAGTTGATGGTGGTTGAACGCCGTCTCCTTCCATAAATAGAAGGTCGAGAAAGGACAAAGCATAGAGGCAGACTGTTACTCTATCCTGACAAGGATCACGTCTAACATAAGACTACATGGACAGTCTGCCCAACGTTTGCATGCACAGCCTGATAGAGAATCTCCTCAACGTCAACCATTGAACTTATGATGTGATCGTGCCTTCAATGCCTGAGTCAGTTCCAAGTATATGTAGGTATTTTTTCCATTTTTGTAAGCATCAATGGTAGAGCAAAGCTCCCGACTGTAAATCTTTAACAAAGCCTCTGGTTCTCTGGTTATAGAAGGACATTTTTAGACTTCTTGTTTAATGGCAACCAACTTCCTCTTTTCCTTTTTCCTCTGAATCTGAAAGCCCGGGCATGGATGATATAGTCGGGTGTTGTATAACTATATGATGCATGTTTGATTATATTAGTTCTGCAATATTTTAGGTTTATCTTGAAGTTTCTTGGGTCTGAGAGGATCTCATATCTGAGACTTTTCCCCCTTTAAAGGGTTGCTCGAAGACCAGATGTCCAGAGAAAACTTTATTTCCCTTCTCTTTCCCTCCACTTACTCACCATTTATTACAAATTACTGGCTTAAGTTATATCAAGACCTCACTTGTCTCTGTTGTTCCAGCCCATTTTTCTGAGTTAGAACGATATTTTTCTGAGTTTTATTCCATTTGATCACCCTTTATAAACAAATCATGACATAAAATGATGGGCGTCGAGCTCTTCTCCTGCTGCAATCCAGGAGTGAATTCTGACGCCAACATTTATGGCACCGTTGCTGGGGATGAAATTGAATATTTTCCCTAGGATTGAACGACAAAGATTTTTGATTCTGAAGGTGCATCAGACATCAGAACCATTGAATATTGAACTTGCACCTAATGACTCCTCTGAGGTCATTCTACCTGGTAACTCCTCTGTGGCAGTGCCTCTGGCTACACCTGGTAGCTCTTGGGAGACACGAAGCTCAGTTCTGGCCTTTGATAGTGAACGAGGACTGGACACACTCATTCTGTATAGAATTCACCTAGCGAATCCACATTTAAAGACTCCAGTGGAGGAGATTCTGTTGAAATAAGGAAGTCCATATCGAAGGGAAAGACCAAGTATCGGTTTATGAGCTTACTGCATGAATTTTTTTATTTCTTTATCAGCTCATTCTTCTCTTTCCCTTCATTTATAGAGATTTTTTTCCTTTGCTTTGTACATTCTGATGTCCTTGAGCCTCCCCTTATCCACTCAGCCTTGGAAGAAGAAATCATACCCTCTTCTTATGTTGTAGATACTGATATTGTTCCTTCACCTCTGCCTATCCATGAAGATGAGATCGGTATCACACCTCCTCTTGAAGTTGAGCACCCTTGTAGTCCTGAGGAGGTTGATAATAATTCACAGTTTTCCCAGACCTTGTTACCCCCTGTTTTTCCTACTGAGCCTCTCCAGCCTCTTGTTGAATCCCATGATCAGCCCACTGCTTTTCAAATCAAAATAAAAAATAAGTTGTTTAAACCTCTGGGGCTGCCATATCACCTTAACCCTTATCCTCATGATTTCTTTGAGTATCTTCCTCAATTTCCTAGGGAAGGTCATGTTACAACTGAGAGGCATATGGAGGCCTTTGAGACCCTTATTGATCAGTTTGAGTTCGTTCACGAGGGTGTTATCATGAGGATGTTCTTACATTCCCTATATGGAGATGTTGCAGAGTGGTTTAGATGTCTAGAGGTCGGTTCTATTGGTTCCTGGACCGAACTATACCATGCATTTTTAAAATTTTGGGGTGAGAACAAGTCCCTTGATCAATACTGGTCTGATTTTAATGCCTTGAGGAGAGGGGAAGATGAAGCCTTGGTTGTTTTCAACAAGAGATTTTTCAATTTTTATTATAGTATGCCTGTAAAGTTCAGACCCACAAAGACTTCTGTTATGGTTTACTATATCATGGCTCAACATCTAGAGCTAGTCTCCCTCCTGAGAGAGAGGAAATCCTCATCATTGATACATTTGTTTGAGGATGCTATAGAGGTTGAAGAAAACATCAGGGCTAGTAGGTGGACTCATAAGCAGGCAAATTTGCATATACAGGAGGTAGAAGACTGTCAGTCTGTTTCAAAATCTAAGCAAGGATATAGCAATTATAGATCAGATCTGGAACAAGAACCAAGAAGTAGGTATGATTTACAAATGGAATCAGTCTCTTCATCTTTTGCATATTTTTCTATGGGTAGGGATGCATATCTTTCTCGTGATCATTTTTCAGAACATCTTGAGCATATGGCAGTAGCTGATTGTACTGATAGTTGCATGCTCTTGACTGATCATAGTCACTATGACCTAGATCCTGTTGCTCCTTTATTTGAATATCCTCTTTTTGGGGTAAAAGTTGTAGTTGCAGAAGATCGAGAGTTGTTTTCCAATGAGGGAGAAGGACATTCTTTTGTGAGTAGAGAATTTTTTGTAAAGGAGTATCCTGGTCTTCTGAAGTAGCCAGGATTAGGTCATATTCCCCATGATCATGTGGCCATATACATGGAGTCCTACATTTGAGATTTCCTAAAATGTTCTAATAACATTAGTCCACCAATACTCATAGGTGAGTGTTGTGTTATGAAAAATTTCCAAGACCACATTATAGAGCCTGTTCCTTTATTAATTAAGGAAAGGCCATGGGTGGAAATCATCTCTACTAGGCTTGCAGGAAGCACAAAGCCCCATAAAGAGGAAGGGATTAGTGGACAACTCATATCCTATCTAGAGCCTATTTGTGGGAAGGTGTCATCTAGCATCGGCCAGCCCGCATCTGTCCTCTGCCCACTTGTGCACTCTGAAGACATCATGCCACAGGCAAACAACCACGGAGGACAAGAGATGTTTTCTGACCAACTGAACTCCCCTAGCATTAGATATTGTGACTTTGCCGGGTCTTATATGGATTTGTGCTTTCCAAAGGCTTTGGAGCCTATAAATTTATTCCCCTTCTCAGCATTTGGGGGTATGGACATCATGGTTAACCTCATCTTCATCTGGCTGTCATACCTCCCTAGCATTTTATGGAGCATCTGCGGTAAAGAGAAGGGACGAATCACCAAGCAGTATGGGTGGCTATGGTGGAAATTTTCTTTGACCTAGCCCATGTATACAAATTAATTAGTTTAGGACTATACATAAATAAGATCCTTGGAGAATGTGTGTTTATTTTTGTTTTATTTCACTTATCGGCATGTATTTTTAGCAAGGTGTTTTGATATTGACTCCATAGCCCAACAAAAGGCACTGAAACTACAAAATGAGTCCTTAGAGCATCACAGGGATGACTCTATCCCCCATGGAGCCTAATGTTAGCGCCTAAGCATGTAGGGGGGTGTTTTCCTAAAAGGTGACCCCCTTTGGAGAAAAGATGGCAAGAAGTGGGTTGAAAAAACCACTTATCCTAAGTTTGGGGTGCAAATGCACATTTCGTTAAGTGGCGGGAAAATATGGGTGGCCATAATCTGCGCACCTAGATCTACGGTCAAGGTTAGATTCCATAGCACCCTTGCCATTCTACCTTTAAAGCGGGGGGGGGTCCGAAATTAGCCCCGCATCTCTCAACAGCCTGGATTGGGGAGCCCAGATCTACGATCAAGGTTGGATTCCGGACCCCCCTTGCCATTCTACCTTTAATAGGGGGGGGGTGTCTGGAATTGGTGGCTTAAAGTGGGCCCCTCCTTGTCACATCTCTGACTCACTCCACTTACCGCCTTCCGCCATGTGTCTTCCACTCAGTGCCATTATGGCCCACCTTATTCCCATTTCCTCGCTCCCTCCTGTCGCCTTCCGCCATGTGTCTTCCACTCAGTGCCATTATGGCCCACCTTATTCCCATTTCCTCGCTCCCTCCTGTCACCTCCTGCCAGGTGTTCCTCCCTACATTCTTCCCTCGATTGTCGCTTCTCCCATGTCATATTCCTTTTCCCTTTTGTCCCTCTCATCCTCCAACTCGTCCTCCTCCTCCTCCAAGCCCATCACCTTGCGGCTTCCTCCTCACTTTCCCATGGCACTTCACCTCGTCATCTGGTGTCACAACTCCCATTGATCCGTCATAAGAAACATGTCCTCTACTCTCACAGGTGTCATGTCCCTTCTCTCTGGACTGTCGCATTACAGCCTCCTCGTCACCTTCCTGGGGTACATCACCTCATCGATTGGTGGCATGGGCCCCTGCTTCTCCCCCTCTTAGCTCTCTCACCTCAAATCCCACGTATTCTTCCATGTCCATCAACATGGACCCTCCTTAGCTCATCATCCTATCACCTCCTTCCATGTGTCTCTCTCCCCCAGTCACCTCCACCTCAGCACCTTCCACCATCCGCTATCCCCTACCTCTGTATTACTTCCACATAAGTGCCCCCCGTCTCACCTTCACAGTGTTGGTGCCTTCTCCCTCCTCGTCAAATCCTCTTCCACATCCGCCATATGGGTCCCCTCGCAGTAGTCCAATGAAGCAGCAGAAGCCAAAGGGATACTGCCACATCATGTAGGTGTAGATTTGACCAAGCCTCGCCTGATCCCGAGAAAGAAGTTATTGAGGCGGTTGATGGTGGTTGAACACCGTCTCCTTCCATAAATATAAGGATGGGAAAGGACAAAGCGTAGAGTCATACTATCAGTCTATCCTGACAAGGATCATGTCTGACAGAAGACTGCATGGGCATTCTGCCCAATGTCTGCATGCACAGCCTGACAGAGAAGCTCCTCAACGTCAATCATTGAACTCATGACGTGATCGTTCCTTCAACGCCTGAGTCAGTTCCAAGTATATGTAGCCATTTTTTCCATTTTTGTAAGCATCGATGGTAGAGCAAAGCTTCTGACTGTAAAGCTTTAACAAAGCCTCTGGTTCCCTGGTTATAGAAGGAAATTTTGAGACTTCTTGTTTAATGGCAACCAACTTCCTCTTTTCCTTTTCCCTCTGAATCTAAAAGCTCGGGCATGTATGATCCAGTCGGGTGTTGTATACTATATGATGCATGTTTGATTATATTAGTTCTGCAACATTTTAGGTTTATCCTGAAGATTCTCGGGTCTAAGAGGATCTCATATCTGAGACTTTTCCCACTTTAAAGGGTTGCTGGAAGACTAGATGTCCAGAGAAGAATTTATTTCCCTTCTCTTTCCCTAATTAATGGATTAAGTTAGATCAAGACCTCGCATGTCTTTGTTGTTCCAGCCCATTTTTATGAGTTAGAATGATATTGTTCTGATTTTTCTTCCATTTGATCACCCTTTATAAACAAATCATGACATAAACTGATGGGCATCGGGATTTTCTCCTGCTACAATCTAGGAGTGACTTATGATGCCATCAAGTTCCTACAGACACTTTTCCCATGGCATACCTTCGTCTATCCTCCGGTGTTTCATTCGGGGGAGTTGTTTTTATAGTATGGGCAGCCCCCCTCAAAAAGATCCTTCGCATGGGGGCAACATATATCCTCACATGTGTAACCCTTTTCATGTCGCTTTCTCTTTGAAAGCGACTTCCTTAGTGTTGATTCCCTTACAACCCTTTATGAATCAGTATGGATGAGGATATTTTCCTGCCGGACAGGGACAGGGTGTAAACCAGGATCCTTCCTGGCCTACAATTTCTCAAAATCAATCTTTCCATGAACCTTGGACTCAAATGCCACAATTACTACCACGACAAGTCCAGTCACTGTGTGTCATACTGGAATTATATCACCAACCTCTGCTAGTCATGTTGGATATTGGTCGACAACCTCTGCAAGTCATGTTGAAGACTTGGAACTAGCCGCTGCAAGTCATGTTGGGGGCACAAGTCCAGTCATTGCGTGTCATACTAGAATTTTATCACCAACCTCTGCTAGTCATGTTGGATATTGGTTGACAACCTCTATGAGTCATGTTGAAGACTTGCAACCAGCTGCTACAAGTCATGTTGGGGGCACATGTCTTGTCACTGCTAGTCACATTGCACATCCATCACCAACCTCTTCTAGTCATGTTGAAGATTTTATACTAGCCTCTGCAAGTCATGCCAGAAGCATGTCACCAGTCAATGCTAGTCATGCTAGGGGCATTCATATGATTGAGAAGCCTAGATGTCTCATGCATAAGCCTAGATTCCTTTGCAGGGCTTGTGAAGGATGTCACCTTACTCGTTTATGTCCTATTACTGTTGGGATACCAGAAGCGTGGGGCTCACCTAAGGTCCCTTCAGGTTATGAGGCATCTATGGTTTCACAACACTCTACGCCTTCTTTCGTTGATACAACAGTCATGCCGATGCAATATTCAATTGACACCTCTTCTATGTTTGAGGGTGATGTGTCTCGTGACCTTGTTGTCTTGCATCTTATTCAACCAATGGTCGTGTCGATGCAATCTTCGACCGACGACACTCCTATTTTTTCGAGTGATGCACCTCTTAACCTTGTTGTCTCACATCCTATTCAACCAATGGTTGAAGAAGTGGTCGTTTCGATGCAATTTTTGGTCGACCCCAATATTCTCTTGGAGAGTGACAAGTCTAAGGAAGCGGTCACGCCAATGCAATTTTTGGTCGACCCCGCTCTTCTGTTTCTGGTTCTATACCTTTTATGCCATGTCCTTATCATTTCTATTACTTCACCTTCTAAACAAGAGAGAGTTTTACTCTTCCTATTTTCTCTCCCTCCAAGTCTTGATGAGGTTCCCTTTGATTGGGATGGTCTTGTGGGGTATCCAATGCCCCCGCCTATGTCTCTTCTAGGAAGAGACATTATCCGATATACCTTGAAAACTATAACCTCCATTAGCACTTTGTCCTCCTTAACTTGGAGAGCTTTGGGTCTTCCCAGATTGTGTCAGTTCATCATAAGATACTGACATTCCACAGAAGGTCCGCACAGGAGCCTTGGCCTCCCCCAAGACTTACCGCCTAGAATCTCCCTCACGAGTCTTAGTTAATCTCTTTTCTAACTCGTATAAAAAATGAAAATATTTCTGAGTGATTGGTCCCTTTCACACTTGTTAATATTGGATTTGAAAGGTCATGAGTCTTAGTTAATCTCTTTTCCAACTCGCTATCAAAAATTGAAAATATTGCCGAGAGAACTTGTCTTTTTCACACTCATAAATTGGATTTGAAAAGACGTCTATTTGGCACAAGTTTACCCCTTTTTCACACCAAGTAGACTAAAATATATAAAAAAGGACATTTTTTGGCGTTAAGTTGTGATTGCATCTCATGCCCTCTGTTATCACTGAAATATCGTCCGCAAATGGTTACAAGAATTCAACATCGTCAAACAGTTATGAGGTCATCCATGGACCTGAATTAACACAAAAGCATTCACAAAGGGTCAAAAATATACAAATAGTGCAAAAATTAAAGAGCTCTATGAAGACACGGGGCGCACGCGCACATGCATGAAACATGAACACAAAAATCGCACACATGCGCACAATGCACGACTGTTGTCGCAAAAATCCACGCACCTGAGAAACGACACATTTGTGAGAGTGGTCGGCCTCCCACCGACTTCAGGTTCAACTTCCAAGTTGATTTGACACTCAAATCTAGACTGGATTCGATTGGGTGGTTGGTCAAAGACCTAGAAATGCCCTAATTAGACTCTTTACACACTACAAAGTAGTTGAACAATAACCCAAAGGAATGCTATAAAAAGGCCATGGATACACTTCATTTTTCAAGGAATTCATAGAAAAGTTATGCTGCCATTATTCTCTTGAGGACTCTTCTATCCTTGCCAAGAGTATACTTGCATCATTGCATTGGGCAATCCATCTCACCCCTTGAAGTGGATTAGCAAAGAATTCTTTCACCATTTTCATTTTCATTTTCAAAGTTGTAAGAAGCGCTTATTTGTGGGGGTCCAAGAGCCCTCCCTTGGAGGAAGAAGGGACTCATAGTCCCCTTGCTTCTCGGTGTTTTCTTTCACTAATATCAGCCTTATGATTGGTGACATGGGTTTAATTGTTTCTTTTGTCCTTATGTCCCTATGTTTATAAATTTAGTTGTTGTTTTATTTCTTAGTTTAATTCTTAGTTGTTTTTTTATATTTCTTTCTCTAACCCTTTTCCTTGCAGCTGTCCTGCTTAGCAAACCCAACTAATCTTGCAAGCACCTCTATTTTGCTTACCAAGGTGACGAAAGAGGCACAAAAAATTGGTGACTCCACTGGGGAAAGGTATCAATTTCCTACCCCATTTGGGTTTTTCTTTCTCTTCTTTTGGTTTATTTAACTTGGAGGTGCATTAACTGGCCTAAGTCGACTTGCCAATCATCCAATTCCAAGGTGAATTGAGAGAATTTGACCAGAAATTTTCATTCATGGTCGTGTGTCACCTGTGTGCGGGTTTTGTGCCCCACATACGCGCATCATGCGCACATGCACTCAAGTCATAGTTTTTTTTCTGCGCACGTGCACTCATTGACTCTTTTCTATCTGTGCACATGCGCTCTGTGCACCTCTGTCTCCACTGAGACCTGCGCACCTGTGCAAAAAAATCACATTGTAAAGTTTTTGAGATGTGGGGAAAGCCCTAAGCCTTCTTAAAAGTGATTTCAAGCATGTTTTAAATATGCACCACACTTAGTCCCCTCTTCATATAAAGGCGTTAGTCAAAACACATAGGCACTTAGGGGGTTAAAATCAATTTCCTCTTTTGCTTTCATTTTCGCCACATGGATGGCTTTTTTTGACTCAAAATATAAGTTGAAAATCATTTTTAATCACATTTAACTTGCATTGGGACTAGAAGTTGGATAACAATCGCTTAGTATTCTCTTCTCTCGCGCCTCCAAGCGACCTTGAGAATTAGAAAAAGATTGTGAAACAATTTCATCCCCCTTAAGAAGATTAAAACCTTTAGGAGAGGACAACAACCCTTCTTGGGACTCCTTTTAGTTCATTTCTTCAAACACATCTTAATATTGTAATGGGCCCATACATGTCCACATGCTACAAAGATAGGATAGTGTTGAAATTTACTTTCTTAGATCAAATCACTAGGGAAGTTTAAAGGTTTTGTAACGGGCCCATACATGCCCACATGATCACAATCTAGGATAGTTTCAAAGATTTTCTTAGATTACAT
>SNQJ01S0032628.1:50879-88536 GCA_010110895.2 Picea sitchensis
TCAAAGTTGTAAGAAGAGATTATTTGTGGGGGTCCAAGAGCCCTCCCTTGGAGGAAGAAGGGACTCATAGTCCCCTTGCTTCTCGGTATTTTCTTTCACTAATATCATCCTTATCATTGGTGACATGGGTCTAATTGTTTCTTTTGTCCTTATGTCCCTATGTTTATAAATTTAGTTGTTTTATTTCTTAGTTTATTTCTTATTTGTTCTTTTTATATTTCTTTCTCTAACCCTTTTCCTTGCAGTTGTCCTTCTTAGAAAACCCAACTAAGCTTGCAAGCACCTCTATTTTTCTCACCAAGGTGACGAAAGAGGCGCAACACCCTCTCTTGCAATATTGAGCCTTTAACCAGTTCTCTCTTTGTGTTAAAAACCATTGCCTAAGCAGGTTGCATCCTCAACCAAGCAGAGCCTTGTTTTTATCCTTCACAATTTGACACGCTATACCCTGGAGGGAACATCACCCCAAGTGTCCATATCTTGCATGCATTTCCTTGCATTGAGCATAGGTATGTTCGACTGCTGGAACTAGTTTTTCTTACTTGCGACACTCGTTCCCTCCTCTGTATCATAGCATTCATTTGTTATAAAAAAAAAAAAAAAGATGTGTGGGAAGGGAATACTATATTGTAATTGGCATCAGTCATGTCGACTTTGAATAGAGCACAAAGTTATTGAGTCCTTGTGTCATCATAATTTTGGGTTTAGCATGGCCTTAAAAAGTTGATCTCACTTCAGAGTTTTCTCTACCGACTGGTTACTCTTCCAGTCCCTATAGAGAATGTTATTGATGCCTCCTTCATCTGATTGTCACATCATTGAGTCCATGTTGTCGGAGTCCACCATATGTCTCATGCTCTTGTTTAAAGGAACTCTATCAACATGTGTCAGCCACTCCTAAGAAACATTGACTTTGCATGTTGGCCATACCCTTAGTTTGTCTCAGAATCACATGATAATTTGGTCTTATCATGCACCCTAACCCTACTTTCATCATTGGTAGGTCACCTTGAACCCAACAGTCGAAATTTCATCATTGGTCATTGACTGGGCAGTTTCCCTTGTGTTCAACGAAAAGACATATATTCACACTTTGGGATTCATGTAGTGTCTTGGATGCCATTAGCCTTATTGGTGGTTTCCTCTCCTTTTTCAGCATTTTTTCATCATTGGCTGCTATTCAGAGGGTCCTTTTCATGTACCACTTGCATTTGGCACATGCTAAAGACGCACAGGGTCGTTGGTTTGTGAACATGTTCTTCATCCGATCTCCACCAAATGGTGAAGCTCCTTCTTTATTCCTCATGTTGACTGATGAGATATGCCTCAATGCTCTCCTTTCAGTGGGTCTCTTTCCATCAACTTCGGCTCATTTATTCTGGATACGAGACTTTGCGTTTTATGAGTACCTTAAGGCTTGCGGTCATTAGTGGCAGAATATATCTCCATTGACATATGGAATACATCAATGTCTCATGATCAATGGATCTCTCAAGTGTTCGACACCAACTCCTTTAATCACATTTGTAGATATGTACTCGTTTCCTTGATACCTACTTTCATTATCTGTAGGTTGTCTCACGTTTGTTAATGGTATACTTCAATGACCAGTAATCAAACTATGTCTCATCATGTTTGACCTCAACTTATTTATTCACATGATGTAGACTTACACCATTGGCAGATAGTGTAGAAGACTTGAAGATATCACTATGTGGTCGCAGATTCCTGAGTTGTTTCTTCCATTTCATTGAACCAATACCTATTTGACCTCAGTGATCATGGGAGATCAGATTGTACTCCATGGTGTACATATATCTTCAGATTGATTTTTGAGACTGGTTTCACTGGGCCTTGTTCGTGACTATGACAATTTTTGGCAAATAACCGCATTTATATTTACCTATTCATGGCTATGAACGCTTGTTTGGTATATTTTCCACATGGATCTGCATTGTATTCTTGGAAGCCATGCATGAAAATTTAGTACATAATGTAATGAGAAATTGATTCCATCCAGTTGGTTCTCTACCACTCCACTTCTAGGTTATTTATATTATATTTTGGTCATCGCAGATACTCCTCTGATCTCACACATTAGGGGGCATTTGTTATAGCAAGATTTGCCTCACCATTTCTATCTTGCACATAGGGCCTTTTTCCATTTCCCTATGTAGAATTATCATCCCTTTTTTGATGAATCGAGAGATAAAACATACATTTTTCCACATATACGCTCCCTATCAGTTATACAAGATGCATATACACTTGATGCTCCACTGTAGCTCGCGTATATCGGGATTTGTGCCAAAAAATACAAATGAGATCAGGTTTCCATTTCATGACAGAAGATCTCTGATCCTTGGCCTTCCATATACTGGAAACGTTCCAACTCGACCCTTCAGTTGCATTCTGGAGGGTATAAGAGAACAATTTTGAACTATGGAAAACAAGGAGAAATCATTCAACTTTGAGAGAAAAGTTACTCTGGAGAAATTACTTCATATTGAGTCCGCATCCCTTTGTCCCTCAATTCTGAACACAGTGTTCAACCCCCAAGCTCTTCCCGTATTGTTGAGAGGACCTCTTTGCCTCTTTCTTATGAGCTTGACTTTGGTGGAGGATTGAAGTGGTGGAGACCCAGTTGGAAGGAACTTGGTTTCTTGGTTCCGAACCATGCTGACATGGAAGTCTATAATGTTTACACTTCTGCTGATCAATTATTAATAAAAATACTCCTTTCCCCTCCTATTGGTGTCTTGCAAGTATATGATTATTATCCATGGGCGTGTTTGTAGTTTCTATTAATGGATTATGCTATCTAATGTGCTAAATCATTTTATATCATCACTATATACTTTCTTTGCTTGTTTGTCAAGAACTTCTTGTAGGTATGAAGCTTTGCGTCAAAGTGCTCAACGGTGGAACATCATCAAACGTTGGATTGAGGTAGGCCTCTTTCTTGTATTGCACATTAGTCTATATAGCATATGTTGGAATTGAGTTGATTTTTGCAGTCAGACCTATCTGTTGTGGTTTACCCTTGGCCATAGAGATTTTTTCCCTTGTAACATAATTGAAGTTTATGTTGATGATATTATTTTCGGTAGTGATGCTGTCAAGTTAAGCCATAAATTTGCAAAGTGTATGAAGAATGAATTTGAAATGTATTTACTTGGAGAACTATCCTTATTTCTGGTACTTTAGATACGTCAAAGCGACCAAGGAATTTTTATTTCTCAAACCAAGTATATCATAGAAATGCTAAAGAGGTTCAGAATAGAAGATTGCAAACCAGTTATCACTCCCATGCAAACAAGTTGCAAGTTAAGAAAATATGATGATTCAAAGTCTACAGATCAGAGGAAATACATGGAAATGATTGGTAGCTTACTATATGTGACAACATCCATACCATACGTAATGCAGGCAGTTGATCATGTGGCACGATTTCAAGCAACACCAAAAGAATCACATGTATTAGCAGTAAAGAGGATTTTCATGTTTGGATTATGGTATCCAAAAGGAAAGGATATATCATTTATTTCCTACAAAGATGCAGATTGGGTAGGTTGTATTGATGACCGATGAAGCACCAATGGAGAAACGTTATACTTGGGTGAGTTTTTAGTATCATGGCTAAGCAAGAAACAAATATCAATATCTTTATCTACATCCAAGGAAGAGTATATTGGAGAAGCAACATGTTGTACACAGGTTCTTTGGATGAAATAAACTCTGACAGATATAAAGGTTGAGTATGATTGGCCCATTCCAATTTATTGTGATAATACAAGAACCATCAATATCTCAAAGAACCCGATGATGCACTCCAAGACGAAGCACATTCCAATCAATTATCACTTTTTACAGGAACAGGTTGCATAAAAGAACATCCGAGTTGAGTATGTCGGCACAAAAGAACAAGTGGAAAACATATTTACAAAACCACTTCCACAGGAATCCTTTGAGTATCTTCATCAAAGACTCAAAGTTTTTTCAAATTCAAAATGAATGCTTTTGAATTCTTATCTTAAATGTCTTATATGTACACGAGGAAGCACCATAAAGAGGATAGTTCGGTTAGGGGGAGCAACCCCGGATGGAAAGATACATTTTCCATTAATGACAAACGGGGAGAGATTTATTAGATGCAGAGTACAGAGGCATGATTCTAGGGGGAGAAATGGCCATAGAGATGCAAAGGATAGAGGTATGGTTCCAGGTGGAGCATGAGTGATATAATTTTCATATTGCATCAGAGTGTTTCCATCAATGCGAAAGGGGGATATTGTTGATTAATTTTGGTTGTCATTGATGTCAACCCTTGAAGAAAGTACGATAGAACAAAGTTTTGGGTAATGGACCCAAGTTTGTTGATGAAAATATGACTCATTATTGTCTTGTCATGTTTGATAAGAAGTACAAATGGATGAACTCCAAATTGATCCCCTTATGGGAAGACGCTTTACCAATTGAGTTATCCTAGAAGTATGGTTATAGAACCCATGCTTAATTTTGGAATAATGAGATGAAGGTCAATGAATTTGTTAGTGAAACTATCCTAGATGGATAGTTCTTTTCATTCCATTTTCGGTGGTATGTGGAACGTCACTTAACTCTTCACGGTTAGAGAGTTATGGCCATGTGAAGTTGGAGGACACTCATGAGTCATCTAGAAACACCAAAAAGTCAAAGTGTTTGCAAAAGAAATTATTTAAATAATTAAGTTAATAGAGAAATCCAAAAAATAAGGAAAGTGGGATGCTACATGAAAGTATAAATAATTGGCAAGACTCTCTCATTTAAATACACTTGAACACATTGAATATATTTTGTTGTGTGAGGCTTATTGCAGGTAATCATTGATACATATGAAGTTGTGAAACTCTGAGGTAGTACGAAGGGTTGACGGAGAAATTCTTGGAAATACAACAAATACTAAAAAACCATATTTTCTGAGGCATACGCAGTCTTCCAGTGTATATGGTGCGTGCATATTGAGGCGTACGCGGTCTGGCCGTGCATAGGGTGTGTAAATGTTGGTAAATCCATGAAACTTGAGAAGATGAAAATGTAGAGGTTCTGAATTCCGAGATCAAGATCCATGGAAGGTCCACAATGCTTAGATACATCAGATCTATCCATTGATTCAAAAGGCATGTCTTATTTCCACGAATAGTTGGATTTTGATGTATGCATGAGAAATGGTTTTTGATATTTTAGGATTCTCCCTAGAGAGACTATTAGTTGCATGGGGTCTTCTGCATAAGTCAGATCTACAAAAATACAGTGTTGGTATATTTATCATTGATACTTCTTGTTGAGGCACATCTTGTATTTCTTGGCATATGGCTAAGGCTTTTTGTGGTACATGGTTGAGATCTTGTATTTGTGAAGTGGTTGATGTATTGAGAGGTTGAATATCAGAAAGGGTTTGATTACTAGATCATGTGAGGGTTATTATACTTGTTCATGCTTACACACACCTATATGGCACATGACTAGAGAGAGATATATATTCTTTGGGTAAAGGTTATGTATGAGGATGCATGCACATGGTATAGTTATAGTCTAGATACAGTGATAGGTTACAAATCTATGTGAAAGAAGTTAGAGAGGGTCAGAAGTTTTTAGGAGAAAGGAAAACCTAGTTTTTCAGAAGGCATACGCATGATGCATAATAGTTTGGTCACGTACATATGGGGGTTTCATAACATATAGGGCATGCACATACATGTGCTGCAACACTACAGGTCGCATACCTGTTGTATTTTTTGTTGATACATGTTCAGTTCAGGTACAAATTGATTATAGGGAAGTTGTACAGGTTGGATACAGGTCAGTGGTACAGGTTGATACAGTTGTACAATGGTATATCTCATAGTGATAGTGTGAGCATGGTTCCATCATTCTACTTATATGTCAAGGCATTTAGACGAGGCAAGGACAGGTGGTTGTATCCACCTCCCAGTCGTAGTTGAAGAACTTAGGGGGTTGTAGCCTCCTTCTAGTTGTATCCAAAGAATCGGGGAGTTGGATATTCTCTGATACAAATGTATATCAGTGGCCACCCACCTTTTTTGACTGGCTCAAAGCAATGTTCTGGCAATTTTGGCAATTTACTATTTTTAGCAGTTTTTAACTTCCGTGGCCATTTTGAGGGCCCAATTGAAGGTTTTTCGAGATAGAGGTTATAAATGATATATAAAAGCATTATTTATCCACCAAAATCAATATCCTCGACAATACCTTTCCAACGAGCTATCACACGCCTAAAACAGAGATAGTATGAAAAAGTTACAACCCTGGGAAGTTGATGTACTCACTTACCCAAACAGGGCCCACATGAATTTTGGCGCTTCATCTCCTAGGGTTAGGTTTTTGGATGTCTAGGGTTTTTAGCATTCATTTTTATTGTAAAAAGGCCTTTAGAGCCTCATTGTAACCATCTTTTTGTGAATGCGAGTAGCCATCACATCTCTTCTTAGAGATAAGCTGCCACCATTCTAGCGAGTCTTTCACTCTGTATTTTTATGGTCTCTGTACATTTATTTCATTAATATAAATCATGTATTACTTTATATATGTGTTTATGGTTGCATCTCTGATACATTTCTATTATATTATTGAATATCTGCGATATCTCTGTGCATTTCTTTTTTATATCTCTGCTCTCATTTCGTGCCAAAAATAATCCAGATCATTCTCTTAGGTTGTATCCCTAGAAACTAGGGGGGTGGAGCCTTGTTCAAGTTGTATCTGGAAAAAAAAGGAAGTTGTTTCTTCCAATGAATGTAATTCTTCAAGACATATAAGAAAAAGAATTATGTGGTTTTCTCCCGCTTTGGGTTTCCACGTAAAACACTGGTGTATTGTGTATGTGAATTTGTTCATTGCTTATTTACTCTACAGTTATTGGATGATAATGCTACATTGATATAACACTTGGATTATATGGTTAAAAAGGATTAAATTTCTCTATTACCGATTCACCCCCCCTCTCAGTAATCCAACAAACAGAACCATATTGACACACATGTCTCTCTTTTAATCCTGATAGAATCAAGATCGTTCTAGGACTTAACACAACAATGAGGCGAGAAGCCATATTCGACCAAATGGAAATCTCTCAGGTTGTAGGTAACCCATACAAACTAATCATAGCGAGGAAACAAAGAGACTTGATCAAGAAAGGTATTGAAATTAGAGATCTCGTGCCCTTTATAATTACCACAATCATTAAATTGGTAAACCAAAATATTGACAGAACCCAAAAGGTGCCCGAGGAAAATAGAAGCAAGTCAGGCTTCATAGAACCAATTTGGGTTCAATAGAATTTTATTGTAAAGAGGTAACGAGATTCTATTTGACCTTTGAAAAAACATAGGGCTCATAATCATTTTACCTCCTAAATAATTTACCATCGAGAAGAAACCACATGTAAACAACAGGGAACCATGCTCCTTTGAAAACACCACAGTATTTCAACTTATAAACCCACTATCTTGACAGAGAAATAAATATAATTCCAAAGTAGAAACAAGAAAATTCGAGCTTAACAACTCGGGCACACGCAAATGCCTCTTAAAATTTTATTGTAGAGAGGAAACAAAGGTTGATGTAAATAATGAAGAATCCTCGAAACACAGAGAGACCATGTCTCTTACCAATACCTAGAAGGTCGATAAGCCTTGAAATACAATTAACAATGAGGCCCACAAACATAATAGTTGGCCATTAAAGCAGAGATGAGAGGTACGAGTTTTAAAAATTCTTGTGAAAGGAATTACAAGGAACAACCCGTATCCATTCGGTACATACAAAGGCATCCATTAAACATTCTGGGAAAAACAAGATTGGACTATGGAATGCTTTCGGTGAAATGAAAGTAAAGAACAATCCATACAAACAATATCTCGGGCTTAGCCAAAAATAACCACACCATTGTCGAAAATTGCATCGTAACCTAGATAAAGAACCACAACAATGACTGAGATGAAAAAAAGGGTGGCATCAACTGATACCCAGACTGGTGGTAAAATCCCACAACAATAAAACTCAGATCTCGTTGCACGATTATTATCATTTTCCACATAGAATCATCATAAAAAATCAAATTGACCGAATTCATTTTTATCAATAACCAATGCGCAACAAAAACACCCATTACTTTCCTTTAAAATTCCAACATTCTACAGTAATCACAGAGAATCCATAACACAATATTTATACCTAGTCAAAAACTCAAGACAACACAGAACCGATGTAATCCTAAGCCACCATTTGATTCACAATAAAGATATTCCATCGTGGATGGAAAGCAAGAGCCATACATGTGAAAAAGTGCTTCAATGACGACTGGGTTTGAGTTTTTCCCTTCCAAAACATGAAATCGTAGAGCTTCCACAACCAATAAAGAAAAATGCAACTATCTAGGGTGATATGATCAAGGGATGTTTTGTGTGACATGCAGTAAATGGATGTCACTCCCTCACCTGGCCCTATTCAATTTTACGTACCAGCCAGTCCATCTACCATTAAATTCAACCATATAACCATTGCATAAATTCAAATCCATATCCATTGTAAATATTTGATGCCATATCTATTGTATAGTGCGCTACCTGAAACATGTCACGACCATACATTAACATTACCATATGTTCCTCCATATAAATCTTTAATAAAAGTTTCATAATCGTTTAACCAAAACACATTGTATAGTATCTAGGTCCACCATTTCACATTTGTCACAAGGTTTATATATAATCTTTTTCCCATAGCTTTATAACTTATCCATAGTTTTTCCTTTTTGTTTTGAGCTAGCTCCCATTTTATTATCTTTTTCATAAATCATATATAGATTATTAATCAATGTTACAACATAACATAACATAGAACTTGTAAACAACATAATCCTCATACCCATGTAACTCCCTTGTATCGCAAGTGAATATCAACAACGTTTAGCAACAATGCATCAACCACCCATTTTTCATATCAAATGACACCAAGACTACATCATCAAATTTAGATTAAATTGTAGGAAACATCATAAAAACAACAACATATAAGTTCAACATGTCTATATTTTTGCCTATAGTCTACAAGAGGGTCCCACCTACTAGTTAGATATTATTATCATAAATAAATAATAACGCTTAGCAATCCTTTGCAAGAAGAATTCATCGTTGTGATTTTAATCGTCAACAAACTGGAAACTCCACAGGGAAATATGTTTCCAACAGATTAAGAACTCATAATGTCTGGTTTCGCAGACCATGTAACCATTAGATCAAAAAGACATACATCAAAATGATTATGCAATAGGGGGAAGTGAGCGGTTTTAAGGGGAAAATGACTAGGATTTTGGGAATAACTCATGGAAAGTGTTAAGTATGAGGGGTTTTATCCATGTAATCATAATCATCTAAATAATCATAGTAAAATCATTCTTAACTTCGAGGAGAAAAAGCTTCTAGTATGTTTTTTTTTTCTTGGAGTGGATGGAAGAAAAGGAAAGCAGAAAAGGGATAAAACCAACTATCTTATATAACAACAGTTGAAGAACATAAAAATTTCAATGATGCTTTCAAGGGGAACATCATGACAATTGTGTAACATGATTGTTATTGATTAACAATACTTTTCAGAATAGTGTCGTTGTGGCAAAACTGATCCAACATTTTATTTTGACAAGAAATGAAGTCAAATAAAAGAAACAAAATATCAAGAAATGACATAGCAGAAATGAAATAAAAATAAATGAAATAACTGAAATGTAAAATCAAGCAAATAAAACAAACTATAATACAAAAAAAATTCCATACAACATTAAACTTTGAATTTGGTTCCANTTAACCAAAACACATTGTATAGTATCTAGGTCCACCATTTCACATTTGTCACAAGGTTTATATATAATCTTTTTCCCATAGCTTTATAACTTATCCATAGTTTTTCCTTTTTGTTTTGAGCTAGCTCCCATTTTATTATCTTTTTCATAAATCATATATAGATTATTAATCAATGTTACAACATAACATAACATAGAACTTGTAAACAACATAATCCTCATACCCATGTAACTCCCTTGTATCGCAAGTGAATATCAACAACGTTTAGCAACAATGCATCAACCACCCATTTTTCATATCAAATGACACCAAGACTACATCATCAAATTTAGATTAAATTGTAGGAAACATCATAAAAACAACAACATATAAGTTCAACATGTCTATATTTTTGCCTATAGTCTACAAGAGGGTCCCACCTACTAGTTAGATATTATTATCATAAATAAATAATAACGCTTAGCAATCCTTTGCAAGAAGAATTCATCGTTGTGATTTTAATCGTCAACAAACTGGAAACTCCACAGGGAAATATGTTTCCAACAGATTAAGAACTCATAATGTCTGGTTTCGCAGACCATGTAACCATTAGATCAAAAAGACATACATCAAAATGATTATGCAATAGGGGGAAGTGAGCGGTTTTAAGGGGAAAATGACTAGGATTTTGGGAATAACTCATGGAAAGTGTTAAGTATGAGGGGTTTTATCCATGTAATCATAATCATCTAAATAATCATAGTAAAATCATTCTTAACTTCGAGGAGAAAAAGCTTCTAGTATGTTTTTTTTTTCTTGGAGTGGATGGAAGAAAAGGAAAGCAGAAAAGGGATAAAACCAACTATCTTATATAACAACAGTTGAAGAACATAAAAATTTCAATGATGCTTTCAAGGGGAACATCATGACAATTGTGTAACATGATTGTTATTGATTAACAATACTTTTCAGAATAGTGTCGTTGTGGCAAAACTGATCCAACATTTTATTTTGACAAGAAATGAAGTCAAATAAAAGAAACAAAATATCAAGAAATGACATAGCAGAAATGAAATAAAAATAAATGAAATAACTGAAATGTAAAATCAAGCAAATAAAACAAACTATAATACAAAAAAAATTCCATACAACATTAAACTTTGAATTTGGTTCCACACAGTGTTTTAAGTGGAAACCGTTAGTGCTATAGGAAAACAATCTCTCTTGAAAGTCCTTTAGGATAAAGGAATTTTCACCCAGGACAAAAGCGACCTTAAAAGGACCCAACCATAATTTTTGTAACTTTGAATGCCTTCCTCTATCAACATGAGTTGAATCCCACAACAATACCTTCTCATTAACCTTAAATTTGACAGCCTTGACACTTTTGTTGAAATATCTTTTAACATTTTGTTGTCTTCTCTTTATATTATCCAAGGAAAACGTCATTTTCTCCTCTAAATCCAAAAGTGAATTCATTCTTTGAGAGACATCAGAAGAATTTAATTCTTGAACCTATAGCATTAACCTTAGAGAGGAGAGTTCTGAATTGGTAGGAAGAATGGCTTCTTGACCATAAACAAGATCGAAATGAGTGCAACCAGTGCTCACCTTGGTGTTAGTGCGATCTTCCCAAAGGGTGTAAGTAACGGGAGTGTGCCATTGACAGGGATTATATTCAATGAGACTCTTGATAATTCTAACTATATTATTGTTGGTAGACTCAGCCTGCCCATTACCTTAGGGATAATATGTTGTTGAGGTAAAAATTTTAACCCCCAATTTATATAAAAACTGGTTCAACTTAGCAGAAATGAAAGCAGGACCATTGTCTATAATAATTTCCAAAGAAAGACAAAATCTAGAAACAATATTAGTCTCAAGGAAATAAATCAACTACTCATCCTACGAATGCTTAAGTGGGACAACTTCAGTCCATTTCATAAAACAATCTTTGGATTTCAAGATAAAAACTTTCCCTGCTGAAGATGGAGGATTAATAGGACCAATAAAGTCCAAACCCCATTTTGAAAAAGGAAAGTTAGGGAGAACAGGTTGTAAAGGAATAGAAGGAGTACGTTCTTTCCCATAAAACTTCTGGCAGTTGTCACAAGATCATGAAAAAATATAAGAATCACGAAATATTGAAGGCCAATAGTACCATTTCCTGATAATCTTAAAAACATTGGTTTTAGCAGAAAAGTGACCTCCTACATGAATAAAAAAAATTGAAGAACCATGAGTCTCTTGTAACATTTTTTGTGCTTCCTCATTGTTTACAAAGCGAAGTAACATACCATCGACAGATATCCTAAACAATAAGTCTCCTATAATGATGTATCTAGAAGATTAGAGACAAAGCCTTCTTCTTTGATGGGTATCTAAGTTATGTGGACATCTTTGATTTTGCAAGTAATAAACCAGATCTTTATACCAAGGATGTTCAACTACCAGAAGGATTTGATTGTCAATGTAAAACAGTGTTGATAGAGATCTATCTTGTTCATCAATTTCTTCACTTGCTTCAACATGTTGAGCTAAGTGAAGGGCTAAGTCATGTCCCTTAATAGTCTTAGAATTCATGATGGTTAGATAATGCTCCTAGATTTTGGAAATCTAGTGTGTAAGCTTCCTTGAAAGATAATTTTGTGAGAGTAAAATCTTGACAACAGGTAAGTGTTCCTCGTTCTTTAAGACCTAGATTTTCATGGTTACAGGAAGAAAGACATTGCTTCTACTAAACCCTATGACTTTGTGACGAATCTGCCAGCGTGCCTCAAGGGTAAGGAGGGGTTCCCTAGTATCAAGCCTGATCATAAGTAGATAACAGATAAGGTGGATACACCCATGTTTTACCATTCTCTCCATAGACCTGCCATTCCTCCTATAAAGTGTGATTATTGTTTCATTTGGATCGAGTGGTATTACACCGATATTCCCCTTCTTCAGGCGCGAATCAAAACTCTTACCACTCAAAATGAATCATTGAGACAAGAAAATATCGACCTCAAGACACATGCAGAGAAAGGGGATAAATGCATTAAGAGGTCAGGGAACATAGTGATAAAAAACATAACCAGTGTCAAAGCGATAATTAATTCTGAACTACCTGACCCATCTTTAGTCAATTTTTGAAATGGTAAAACAATTTTTCTCTTTCTATATCTTTGTTATCTATTTTGAATTGATTCGGTTTGGAATTTGATTTTTTTTTCTAAGATAAGACTGGATACAAAATCTTTCGATTATGTAGCCAAGTCTCTTTTAAATAAAATAAATTTAGAAATTATTTATGAGTAATTTTCTAACTTATTCTTGTTTCATTTTTCATGAAATAGTAGATCCTATTGCTGAAAATCTGGGAGAAACATGTTCGATTATGCATTTGAATGATTAGTAGTTCCAAATCTGTCTATTTTGCAAAAACTTTGATTATGTTTTGAATACAATCAACTTTGTTATGATTGGTTGTTAGCTCACTATTTTTGTAATATTTTTATTTTATGAAATCCTATCCTATCCTATGAGATATGAGGATGTGATTTCAAATCACTTTAAATATTGTTCATTTTGTAAGTAAAAGACATCTTCATATCGAACAGATTATGGAAAAATGATCTTCAAAACTTAATGGAACAACTTATAGCATTTCGGCTTTAGAACAATGTGAATGTTGTCTCATTTATGTTTTGTCTCCCTTATTTTCGAATAGTAATGTGTTGTATAGCTTCAGTGTCAATGACATATGATGTTCCATTTTATTCATGTTTTAAATGTTGCTCATAATTTGTTGTTTCACAAATTATCATTGTGATCGTGATATCAATTTTAATATCATGATTTACACACGATGTTTAGTTGATTGATAAAATTAATGTTTTACATTAGGATTATGTTACTGTAATCGTTCATAATTATAAGATCATTGTGTATACATGTCTATTATTTTGTTCTCATATTCTGGCTGCCAATAAAATCTTGGAGTTTGTTCAGGAGGTATCTATACAAATCTGTCATAGATTTTTCTTACAGTCGTGACAACTGGAGTTATGGATCGCATAGAGGCACAAACATGTTATAAAACTAATTTCAGGTTAGATTTATTTTTCATTTAATTTATGTTATTAGTTTGTCTACCAGTGAAACAAGAAAGTTTTAGACCGGCTTTGACCATCACTCTATCCTTGTTGTATAACATATTTTAATTAAGTTCTTATATTTATGATTAGAAAACATAAAATATAAAAATGTGCTTTCTTTATCTACTTTTGCAAACAGTTACCAAACATTGATTTTGCAAGGCATCTACTAAAAAAACTTGCAATTTGTAATTACTATGTACATAATGGCATGTTCATATTTATCTTTCTGTTGAATGTATTTGTAAATAATTAGATTAAAGTATACATATTATTATAGTCTTATCATTAGTTAGTTTATTTATTTTCTTTATTTTAGGACCCTAGATTGGCTAACAGAGTCATTAAACCCATCAGAATAGGTTACACCAAATGACTTGGGTTATTTAGACAACTCAGGATTGGACCTATTCTTCCAGTTGACGACCTTTCAAATTTGCCTGTCAACAAATGGCGCTAGAAGGAGGGCTGAGGTCAATTTAATGATTAAATGTTTCACCCCTCAGCCTTTCATAATTCCATATTTATAAATCCTTCTTCTTTGTCATCTTATAATGCACTACAAGGTAGTTTAGATGACAGGCTAACTATTTGGAGTCAATTTCTTCAAATTCTTAATTTTTCATGGCTCATGCCCAAATCACTATGTTGGAACATGATTTCAATGTCTCATTACCAGTTATTCGCAACAAGACAACTAATATCTTTTCAAAACTCACCTTTGATGGTGAAGGGAACACATCTATAGTATACCATATGTTTAATTTCTTTTTATAAATGTTTAAGACATAATATCATTGATCATAATGTTACATTCATATTGTTCGCTCTCACTTTCTGAGGTCAGGTTAAATATTGGTTTGAATATTTTCCAGCTAATTCGATTCATTCTTTGTCTGAGTTCGTAATTGAGTTTTTATCATATTTTAACAATTATGATTATGATGAATTAAGTGAAGAATTAAGTTTCTTAAGGAAAGAAAATGATGAATCATTCAATGATTTTGCAATTAGGTTCATACATGTTTGTACTAGATTCCCTTTGAAAGAAATGTCACTTATTAATGAATGGTTTGAATATCTTGTTTCTCTCTCAGACACGCAAGATCAATTAATTGTTAACCAATCTGAATTGAGCACTAACACTCAATCTCAAGATGGTTCAAATTTTGATGTTGATGTTGAAGATTTTGAAGCACCACAACTTTTGTCAACTTCTTTCATTTTGGCAAATCATGAGAAACATCATCTTTTACAAAATTCAATCGTCACCTCTAATCATTATTTTTCAATGATGTCTCCTCGTGTCGAAGAAGAAACCTTGATTTTAAAAGATGATTGTTGTCACACTCTCATAGATTTTATAACAGTTTCTAAAGTAAAAGAGGTCAAATGTAAAGTGGACGATAAAACTTCCCCTAATTTAGTTGAACAAATCCATGATCAATTAGTAGGAGACAAAATCATTAGGCGGACTATTAATCAACCTTCTATCTCTAGTGATTTGCTCTCAAATTTTCCCTTACACAATGAACCAAATTGTCTCTTAGAAACTATCTCGTATTCTTTAAAAGAGAATACAATAGAGGTTGATCAGTTTATACAAGGAGAGGGAACAAAACTAGATTTCGAAACACATATACCTATCATTTCAAGAGATGCATTTCGTCTCCTCAATTCTTCTACATATTTTTCCTTGTACCCTGATATTTTTTATCTTGATGTTGTGCAATTGTTTGTTCCATATTACCTTGGAGAGAACTCAACATTATATAATCAGGTACAAATTAATAGAATAGAAGATAAAGAGGAAAATAATTATTCCCATGAACATATTAATTTTTTTTCTCATCAATTATCCATGGGTAAATCAAGAAATGATTTGAAAGAGTCTCAAATTGCATCTTCCATTGATCCATCTCAATTTGTGATTAAAAAAGGATCTAAATTTTTCCATGATCAATTATTTGAGGTTTAAAAGTATAATCGACCAAATATTATTACCAATGATGATTATTCAAAAATGTTGGTCGTTCCATTTAGTTCACCTCAAATAGTTAATCTTGAAATATCTAAGCTCAATGGGAAGTTTTAAGAGAATGAGACACTTCTTTTTTGATTGAGAATCATGATAAGTTCTCGCCATCTTGATCCAACCTTTTTACAAGATTCTTTCCTTTATAGTCTAATACTTTATTCTCATCAGGAATATTTGTCATATGTGAATTATTTCAAACAATCCCATGTTATTAATTGCATGCATTATGACAAGATTGCAGATTGGTTGGAGTATTCATATCTCGAAAAGTTTCTAGGGAATGGTAAGATTATCTTCACTTTATTTAGAGATCAAGGAGGTAAATTTGACACACTCATTTTATATCCTTCAAATGGAGAAAATATGGAACGAAAGGAAAATTGTCGGTAGGATGGGGCACTTCGGTCTAGGCCGATGGTTATGTCAGATCCCCATAACTCTCACAAGCTTCACAATCTAATTTTTTCATATTTTTGTGACCCATATAATGAAAAAATTACAGAATGGCTGGAGGATTCATACAAAAATAATGTTCAAGGGAATGGTAATATCATGCTTGCTTTGTTTTTAAATGATGATGATAAAGGTAAGTGTGATATATTTTTTTCATTTTTCGATATACTACCATTCTTATTAGTAATATTTGATTTTGTTTCCATTGTAGGATTGGATTTACTCCAATGGCTACATTGGAAGCATGACTTCAAGTAATATTTTGATTTGTTTAGTAGTTAGGGTAGGTTTAGGAGTAGGTTTTATTTTAGCTTTATTTGTCACTGTTTATCTTTGTAATAATGCAGTTATGAACACGAGTGGGCACACCAAGGGAGCCATAATATGACCGTTGTCAGGGAAGTCCACTTTAATCCTTTTCTCTCTTCTTTTCGTTGAATATTTCTTTTCAAAAACGTAGTATCATCATGAAAAAATTTAAATGAAAAGAAAAGAGATAAGTAAATCTGAGTTGTAAATTCAACCCTGACCCAAGGTTCCATGAGTAGGAATGCACTCATATTAATGAGGATTTTTCTATTTTCATTTAGGCTCTCAAGTAATACTTCACCTGATGATTTTTGTTCTATCTTTTTGTAAATATTTATGATTTTTTTTCTTTTTCTGTTTTTATTTTGGTTCTTTTCATTTTGTTTGACTATTTTGACTTGTTTTCTGAATAATTATGTATGAGTCACCATTTCATTTATGGAAGGAAAATCATAATTTTTTTCCATGAGAAGCAGTTGACAACTCTTCAAAGCATCAGTGTTGTAAATGCTAAAACTCAAATTAGCAGAAGTAAATTTCTATTCAAAATTGTGTTCCTGGTTTCTTTTTCAAATTATGAGAAGACACGATTATCATTAAACTCTTAATGTTGTCCCTGTTTTAAGGAAAAAAAATCGATTATTCCTTCCTATCCTCGAGATGATTTCTTAACAGAAATCTGAGTGTTCAGATCATGATGAAGGTCGTCAAACAAGAAAATAAGTTGTAAAAGATCAAGTTTTTTTTTCAAACTTTGAAATTTTCAGCATCACCCCGCTCCCTTGAAATACCATAAAGTTTTTGTAAATTTGTAAACAAATTCTAGAGATTTGAAAGTGTTGCAAGGTGTGGGAAGTGTTTGTAAACCCGTCGAGATACTGAATAGTTCTATTGGAAGTGGGTAAATGCATGCATTATGCCAAGGAAACTTCACCGAGGTACTGAACGGGCCTGCTGGCAGCGAAGCAATGTCAGTTTCAAGAAAATTATTAGGTATGTCTTTTTGGAATTGATCAAAAGTAAATATGTTCTTTATCATGGATGGACGACTCTTGGATAGGATAGAGGTGTTAGAGTGGGTTAAATGACATCCCTGTTGAGGCTATGGACGTCTACTGGTAGCAGTGGCCCTGTCAATAGTATCGGAGTTGGTTGCCTAAACATCGTTTCGCTCGTAATCGAAACCTGATACCAAATTGGATTTATTTATAGAAATACATCTGATGTTGGACTATGTTTTTGAGTTTTTATCAGAATGCTTGACTTGTTATCGATTGTTCCTTAATTTTTCATCATTTTGATCTATCCTAACATGAATTTTCTAGTGATGTAGAGATAACTGCTTCACCCAGTACGTCGCCATTGTTGGCATACCTACATACTTTTTCTATTTAATCAAGAAATTTCATTTTTTGTAGCTGCCTTCACCTCGATCTTGTGAACATTATCGTTTTGAGATGATTACTAGATTATAAAATATGTTCATTAATTCTTTATTATTTCATTTTCATTTTGTTTTATGTTTGATTCATGACTGAAAGCATGAATAAAACATGAAAACCTAGATTGGTGTTATATTTTCTTTAGAAGGCATTCTTTTAAAGGTCATCATGCTTGTATCAAATCCAAACCCAATGTTGGAATGACCTATTTTCGATATTTTGGATTTTTTTTAATATAGTTATTGTATGGTTCGATGGGTTGTATTCAATTTATGAAGAGTTTTTTTTTTATATATTTTAAACCCCTTGCCAATTCGATGGTCGTATTAGTAATCATGACAATCAATGCACACCTATTGTACTCATGTCCTTACCTCACCCTACTAGCACAATGTATTAATGAGCCATTCATTACATACATAGGGTTTCAACTTTGTATGACAGGCTCTCATTACCAGGAATGGTAAAGATTTACGATCAAAACCTCCACGCTCATTCTCACTGTGTTTTCTATGATAATACACAGGATTGGCTATGGCCATTTCTCCACTATCCATCTGAATGTTTTCCTATCTCTCCTACCATTTAAACCTAAAAATGTTTTGAGTTATTCCTGTTACATTCTAGTTGTGTTTGTCATGGCTCCTATCGTTTTCTTAGAGCCGACTGGCTTCCAGGCATTACTCTCTCATGAAGATACAATTGAAGACTTAAAAATCCAAGGCTAGGATGTCTTCCTGAAAATATTTGAAGGCTATAACCTTCAGGTGGCATAGGCTTTCACGTAAACCTTCGATGGTTGTAGAGAGAAAATTGGGGACTCACATTTAGAGCTAACTGAGGGGTTTGTAAGTGAAGCAATAGGGCTTCCATCGACATGATATAAGTGGTTCAAAAAATCACGAATTGAATGAGTTCCATAGAGCATGTTTTTGATGTCCCAAAAGATTAACTGCTGCGAAAAAGGTATCCCCATATCCCTGGTTAAACCTAGGTGACATAGCCTATTGATGATCCTCAAACAATTCGTGACCTGTGAAGATTGATACAGATTAATCTTCCTCTACCATATTCTCTTACTTATGCATTTCATTGGTTTTGAATTAAGAATTCCATTTTATCTGTTGAGAAGTCTCTATAAAATGTCCAAAAGCTATAAGAGATAGAGTGTCGATTCAAGTCTTTTCCATCACGGATGATTAATATCCTTTTGATTCATCACTTGTAAACTGTGGGTGATTGTTGGGATATTTTTTTGGTAAGGAATGGTTTTAACATGACTGTTCTTGTAGTAAACCCTAGGCTATATGAGCCACTAATTAAAAACCAGTCTGATTTTTCAATTGATACGCCAGACTCTACCAAGAGAAACCCTCTAGATGCTGGGATATTGAGCAAGTCTTCACCTATAGGATTTTATGAGTAAGGGAATGCTAAGTTGAATGTTATTAATCCATGTGCTCCTAAAATTGAAGATAGACCAATTTTTAGTATTAACCTAGATGTTGAAAGACCTCACGAAGAGAAAACAAAGGAATGCATAGATATAGGGTTCAAAAACAAAAGGGCAGGTCGCCAAATTTTGAGAAGGCTTAGGAATTGATCCAACACTCATCTGAGCTTGATCATCCCGATTGATATCAATGATTTTTTGGAATCTGATATCAAAGAGTTCCTCATTCATGAAGACCCATATTTTCATGGTTACAGGAATAAAAACATTGCTTCTACTAAACCCTACGACTTTGTGACGAATCTGCCAGTGTGCCTCAAGGGTAAGGAGGGGTTCCCTGGTATCAGGCCTAATCAAAAGAAGATAACAAATAAAGTGGATACACCCATGTTTGACCATTCTCTCCATAGACCTACCATTTCTCCTATACAGTGTGATGATTTTTTCATTTGGATCGAGTGGTATTACACCGATATTCTCCTTCTTCAAGCCCGAATCAAAACACTTACCGCTCAGAATGAATCATTGAGAAGATAAAATCTCGACCTCAAGACACATGCAGAGAAAGGGGATAAACGAATTAAGAGGTCAGGGAACATAGTGATAAAAAAATCAACCAGTGTCAAAGCGATAATTAATTCTGAACTACTCGACCCATCTTTAGTCAATTTTTGAAATGGTAAAATAGTTTTTCTCTTACTATATCCCTATTATCTATTTTGAATTGATTCATTTTGGAATTTGATTTTGTTTGCTAAGATAATACTGGCTACAAAATATTTTGATTATGTAGCCAAGTCTCTTTTAAATAAAATAAATTTATAAATTAGTTATGAGTAATTTTCTAACTTATTATTGTTTCATTTTTCAGGAAATAGTAGATCTTGTTGTTGAACATCTAGGGGAAACATGTTCAATTATGCATTTGAATGATTAGTAGTGCCTTTTCTATTTGTTTTGCAAAAACTGTTATTAATTTTCGAATACAATCAACTCTGTTATGATTGGTTGTTAGCCCACTATTTTTGTAATATTTTGATTTTATGAAATCCTATCCTGTCCTATGAGATAGGAGGATGTGATTTCAAATCACTTTAAATACTGTTCATTTTGTAAGTAAAAGACATCTTCACCTGGAACAAATTATGGACAAATGATCTTCAGAACATAATGGAACAACTTATAGCATTTCGGATTTAGACCAATGTGAATGTTGTCTCATTTATCTTTTGCCTCTCTTATTTTGGAATAGTAATGTGTTGTATACATTTAGTCTCAATGACATATGATGTTCCATTTTATTCATGTTTTAAATGTTGTTCATAATTTTTTGCCTCACAAATTATCACTGTGATCGTGATATCAATTTTAATATCATGATTTACGCATGATGTTTAGTTGATTGATAAAATGAATGTTTTACATTAAGATTTATGTTACTGTAATCGTTCATAATTATAATATCATTGTGTATACATGTCTATTGTTTGTTTCGCATATTATGGCTGCCAATAAAATCCTGGAGTTTGTTCGGGAGGTATCTGTACAAATCTGTCATAGATTTTTCTTACAGGTAGGAAAACTGGAGTTATTGATCGCACGGAGGCACAGACATGTTATAAAACTAATTTCAAGTTATATTTATTTCCATTTAATTTTTGTTATTAGTTTGTCTATCAATGAAACAAGAAAGTTTTAGATTGGCTTTGACCATCACTCTATCCTTGTTTCATAACATATTTTATTTAAGTTCTTAGATTTATGATTAGAAAACAAAAAATATAAAAATGTTCTTTCTTTATCTACTTTTGCAAACAGTTACTAGACATTAATTTTGCAAGGCATCTACTAAAAAAACTTGCAATTTGTAATTACTATGTACATAATGGCATGTTCATATTTATCTTTCTGTTGAATGTATTTGTAAATAATTAGATTAAAGTATATATATTATTATAGTCTTAGCATTAGTTAGCTTATTTCTTTTCTTTATTTTAGGACCCTAGATTGGCTAATGGATCCATCAAACCCGTCAGAATAGGTTACACCAAATGGCTTGGTTTATTTAGACAACCCCAAACCAAACCTATTCTTCCAGTTGATGGCCTGTCAAATTTTCCCGTCAATAAATCCTTAGAAACCTAAACAATAGTAGCTGGAGAAGATGAGATTGGGTTAGAAGAAGTGTGAGGAGGATCATATTTACCTTTTGGATTTATTCCTAGTATTTATGATCATAACATCCTCTGGCTTTGCAAAATCTAGAAAAACAATAGTAGTTTTAGACCTTTTACCAAATACTTTATCCCTGTCACTCTTCTTTACCTCACACGTACTTTCCTCATGGTGTTCTTCGCAAGAGTTACACCAACTACGAGGCATGATGGCTTTAGATTGAAAGTTATTTTCATTAGGATTCTTAAAGGGTGGTGAAGAAGAAGATGAGGCCCCAGGGGTAAGTGAGGGGACATTTCCTTTTCGCTCATACACTATCATTCGATTATTCATGTCTTGTACAAGGTATAAGAAGGAAGACATGTCCATCTATTTAACTGAGTCTCCCTTAGGAAGAACTGTTCTTTCAAGTTTTTCTTCATACTCTAAACAAGTATGCAACAGGAACAAAGGTTATAAATGGCTCTTTCCTCAATTCTGTTATGGTAAGGGGAATGTAGAGAATTATAATAATGCATGAAAGCATCTTGGTTCTGAGGGAAAAATATTTAAGGAATTTGGTTATATAATTTGGTGAAACACAAGTTGAAAGACTTAATAGTTTCACCTTCTTTATAAGAAATGTTATTGTACTCCCGTAACTTCTCAGCTGGGATTTTAGAATTCCCATAGGTAGACTTGAACCAATAGAGTAACTCCTCCCAAGTGGAAATAAGTTCAAATAAATTGGTCGTTGCCTTCCCTTCAAGGGAATTAACAAATAAGCGCATACAAGTGTCGTTGTCATTGCCTCCTATGTTATGACAGGCATTATAAAATTCCACCAAGTGTTCACTCGTAGTGACCATGTTATTCCTTAAAAACCTAGAGATATTCTCTTTGAATTTAGGAAGTGGATGAGTAGCAGGTGCTAGGTTAAGAGGGGAGGAAACATGCCATGAAGTAGTTGTAAAATATTCTTCAAACTGAAAAAAACCCATACTTTTTTATGACTTTGGTGAGGTTTGTGGTATATTGGACAGGGACTTAGTTACTATACAAGCTACCAATCACTGAAGAGGATGAAGTTTGATATAAATAAGCCCCCCCAGTGCCAACAAATCCACCACTAGATTCCATCTTGTGAATGATAGGTAGGGGGGAGAGAGGCGAATTGGATGAATCAGACAAAGTTCTCCTTAGAGTACTTTGTTGGACTGACAAAACAATTTTTCTTATTCCTATTTCAGCAATAGGGTTGATCTAAAGTGATAAACCTCTTCTTCTCCTAAATATGCAAGGGTTTAAGGACATGAAAAGAAGATCAAAATTGTAGGAAGAAGAAAAACTATGGATGATTCCTAGGTTGTCTTTTCGTAGCTTCCCAATGTTCTCAAACACTTATTTCTTGTTCAATCACTGCACATGAGATTTCAAGCTCAACCCAGGTATTAGTAGTCTCTAAGATGGTATTAAACAAGGTTAATGAAATGATGGTCTGATCTTTAAGACCGTGCTCAATATTGGGATGCCTTGCAACAGGTACAGTCATGAAGAAAAGAAACAATCAAAGGATCAAAAGCATAAATATAAATGTATTCAATGATAATCAAGCATACAATCAACCATAGAGATATGGAAAATCTCCCTAGTATGGTCGCCAAATAAATGTTGAGGAAAAGATATGAATTTATATTACTCAAGAATTTTTGAATCTTGCTTGGCTAAGGCAAGATAGTCAGGAATATTACCCTATGTTTATAGCCTCAAAATGTATTTCCCAGTCCACAAGTATTAATTACAAGGGATTAGGTTGATTTTTTTAAATAAAAATATTATTGCAAAATATAACATTTTTATGTAATTTTCTTAATATAACAGATTGCATAAAGCAAATGTGGAGATCAAAAGAAAAAATTCCAAGTCATAGATTAACACAAATGAGACAGAATAGAAATCGCTTTATTTCATTCCAAGAAATCAAAAGTATATTTCTCTTACAAAAATCCCCGTGGGGCAATGGACCAAGGTCAAACTTAGAAATCCTTGATGAAAACCATTCAAAAGGACTCTGATAAGAAGTGAAAATGGAACTTTAAAAATATGGATCAACTTGCCACATCTATACAATATCCTTTATCAATCATGAAACTCAATTCATAAACAAACAAGTCTACATAGACTATCAAAGATAGATCAACACCTCTGAAACATGCATCTGAATGATATGGTTCATCTTTGAACCTTGTTGTCTACAATAGGACCCTTCTGTCAAAAAGAGAATTAGGCCTTTAATGAATCAAAGAATGAATTAAAACTAAACAATCTCAATAAAACTCAAGAGAAAACCTTAGTATGCTTTTTGCTTCTATTCTCCTCTTGGTATTCCTTCTCATTTGGCTTTTATGCATTCCAAATTAGTTGAAGTAGTTCAACTACCTCATTTAGTTAAGTTAACTAAATCTTAACTAATCTTTATTTTAGGGGAAGTAATAATAATAATAATACTAATAATAATAATTAAGGGTCTTTTATTAAATAATAACTAAGTAGGTGATACCCCTTCTGACTCCATTTTATTTCTTAACAAAAATAAACATAATTAGACAACCAATTAACACATGCCTCCTTGTGGCTCCCATAATTATTTCCACAAATTTGAAATTTGAATATAAAAAATATTTCAAATTATATCCAAAATATGTAAATATCCACAATATCCCAAAAAATAGTTTGTTGTCCAAAACGTTTTGCAGTCCACTCGCCTCAATAAATCAATTATAAACACATAATCAAAATCCATATTTTCCACTTTGAGAGGAAATTTTTCCTTTGTCACTGTTGTCCCCTTTGGACTTCCCAGAAATAGCCTTAGGTTGGGTGGAACATTGAGGCTTGATCTCACTAAGGACATGGGAGCAATTGTCCTTCAAGTGCATACAAGAAGACACTGACTTGGATGAGTCACTTGAAGGAGAGGAGGGAGAAACAACAACTTTACCTTTATCATGCACATGATGAGCTTTGATCTTGAGTCATTTTCTTGCATGGGAGGACTGTACAAGCGAGAGTGAAAGGTAAATTTGAACATATAGGTTTACAGGTGGAGGAGGAGGAGGTAATGAAACTTTTGGCTAGCCACGATGGTGGGAGACTGTTGGGTGAATAATCTCCTTCCACCCATCATTATCAGGAACTTCAGGTTGGAAATATGCATGGGGAGGCATAGGGATACCAAGAACATTTTGGGGCTGGAAGGGAGGCCTCTCTGGTATAGGCTAGACTATCTCTTGCCTAATCCAATTGAAAAACCCATCTTGAAAAATCTAGTTCAACTTTTGACGATCGAGATCGAAATGTATTGAGAATCTGGGCCTTCTAGGCCCTCTATTCCAGTTTCCTCTACCCCTATTTTTTCAACCATGGCTTCCTCTACTGAAGAAGTTCATCTTGTATGCAACAATTACTAGTAACTAGCTCTTAACATACCATACATGAAATTCTCTTAATATGAAACAAATTTTGGCTCAGAAATTAACATAAGACCCATGCAATCCAATCCATAAAATTTATTTATTAATTTTCAAATGAGCAGGGGGTGAAATAGGGTTCATGGGATATCTGGGCGGATTGTAATGAGAGAAAAAGTAAAATAAAGACAGGGAGTAAGAACATGATTACTTCTCGACAATTCATTAAAAAATTGGTTGTGCAAACAATATCAAAATATATCAACTTCCATCTATATCTGTGTCATTTTTTATCACTGTCATATAGAGTTTTAATTTAATTTTAGTGAACAAGACGTGCAAAATGAATTTGGGATCATGAGGGGATTTATAATCAGCGAAAAGGTGAGAAAATGAGAGGGAATTAAACATATATTGTTCATAAAATAAATTAAATCAACCAACAATCATAACTTTGTTTCAATTTCAATCCCAAAAGAATCCACTTCCAAGACCAATAACATTTAACTGTTCCTCACTTTCATACGGATTGCTTTTTGTCTTCAATAAAACAATTCAATTTCCTAGAAATCTTCAATTTATAACAATCTGTGTATTCTATATAGTGACTATGCAAAAATTTCTAATTCCACAGTAACAACATAACCATTTGAACCATAGTACTGCGTGCTCTAATGTCGATCTCTTCTTTTTAAAACAAAAATCATAATATGCAGAGTGAATCCCATTATCTATATCCAATATTCATCCTTGGTAATCAAACAATAATATACCCAGGATTAAAAATCAACAATCAATTGTCATCAAACAAAAATCAGGCCCGATTTAATCACCCACAGGTCCCTTTTTAAATATTTATAGACTTAAGAGAATGTTCGATGAACCAATAATACACACGGAGTTCAACCATATAATCATTGTAATGTACCTCAAAAATCATCATAAAAAAAAATAAAAAATTGTACAATTATCCTTGCATAGTATCGAGATTCAAGCAATTAAGTCTTATGTTATAAAGCTTGAGTCTGAAAGTTTTTTAGAGACCTTATTGTCTTTGATTGACTTTACTATGCAACTTAAAACTTCCTACCCGATGATACAATAGGTGTATACTCCTCCCTTCAATGTTGTTTAAAGTCTTATGACAAAATTACCAATATATTCTTATTTGATGATGCCTATAACACCAACACCGACTTAGCTATACAAGCATCTTGTGAACAGGTCTGTTACTTCCATACCTCTATCCAGGATGAAGATTCTCTAATGTTCTTTTACCAGTCTCTTCATTACATTAATCGAGTTGTTCCCATAACCATAAGTTTCTTCTAGGTTTCTACAGCTTGGTGAAGGAACATAGGTCAATCGGGTTTCAGTTATCACAAGTACCGCACGAAACAGAGGATTCAGTTGTTTGCCGAAATCTGAAATATAGAATGACTATGGCCAGCATTTTGGAGTTTCAAGATTCAGTGTTTCGCGAGTACAAGAGCTGGACATCAAACCACCACATTTCCCGAAATTGCGAAAGGTGATCAGTACTTCGGGACTTCGGAGTTTGGGTTTTCGTGAATACATATGCCCAAACAACCACTTATACAAACCTCCAAAATGTGACAAAATAAGGTGGGTCCCGCACTTTGGGATTTCAGGGTTTGTAACTTCGTGAGTTCCAATATCCAAACATTGACATAAACAAAACTTCTGAAATGCGATCAAGCACAAACAAATTCCCAAAATTGTGAAAAGGAATAGGGAACTAACATTTCGGGATATCGAGATTCGAGTTTTCGGGTTTCAAATACCAAACACAATACACAACAACTCTCGAATTCCGAAAGATGAAAGGATGTGGGACCACCACTTCAGGATTTCGGGCTTCGGGGTTTCAAAATTCAACATCTAACATACAACAACTTCTGAAAATGCGAAAGGTAATAACGTTGAACTATCATTTCGAGATTTCAGGGTTCAGAATCCCATGACTTCAAAAGTAAAAAAAACAACCAATAACAATTCCCGAAAATGCGAAAAGAAAAGAAAGTGGAAATAACATTTTGGGATTTTGGGGTTCGGGGTTTTGGGGTTTCAAATGTCAAACGATAGCACACAACAATCCTCGAAATTGCGATAAGTGAACGAGCGTGAAACGAAGACTTCGGGATTTTGCGGTTCCCCATGTCAAACGACAACACACAACAATCCATGAAATTGTGAAAATGCGAAAAGAAAAGAATGTGGAAATAATATTTCAGGATTTTGGGATTCGGGGTTTCGGGGTTTCAAATGTCAAACCACAACACACAACAATGCTCGAATTCCGAAAGGTGAAAGGTGTAGAGTCAACACTTCGGGATTTTGGGGTTTCAAATAGCAAGGGAATTCATACCAACGTAACTAGAAAATCTCGAGTGCCGAAAAAGAAAGGTGGGTCCCGCATTTCGGGATTTCGAGGTTTCAAGGGTCAACATACAACAACTTATGTATTGCAAAAAGAAAGAACGTGGAACTAACATTTCAGGATTTCGAGTTTCAGGGTTTCAGGGTTTCAAACAGCAAGGGAACTTCATACCAATGTAACTAGCAAGTCCTGAAAGCCGAAATTCACACTATTTTTCAAAATTCTAAGATTTTCTCCTTGTACAGGGATTCTTACCTTCGTTCTATGAGACAGTAGGTGTAGAAGGATTACAGCATCCGTTTACTTATCAAGATTCCAAACAAAAATCTAACTTCTGACTTTTATATGCATACAATCTATAAAAAGGGGCACAATAGGGTAACAGGTTCTGAAAAGGTAATTTCTATTAAGTTCACTCAGGGCCCCTTTAGACAAGTCAAAAAAAAATGTCAACAGTACTAGATCTGCGCATCTATGTAAATACATGCATCAGAATATCACTCCATCAGAATTTGGAAATTATAATTAATGATCCAAGGGATCTGAGTTTTGGTTTTCCGGGGTTTCCGGAATTCTTTAACCTTCTGAATTTTTGTACGTCTAATGTCTTGACTTCGAATTGAACCTAACTCATAGATGGACCGACATTTTCTTAACTCAACTCCTATCAAAATAATTTTTCCTAGCACTTCCAGATTTATGGAGGGACCACTCCAGAATTTAGACTGTGATTGTACATTTAATACCAAGATAAATGTCATCCATTGACATAGTTACTTCATATTAGAGAACAATTTGATGCGAAATCTCAAATACGCACAACACACCCAAGAAGAGAGAGGGAAATATTTACATTAATGCAATTAGATATAATCACACAACAAATACTTTCCATCAATCAAAACATAGCCAAAATGGAGAGGGGTAGAACAACATATCTGAATCCAATCTATGGGAAGACAAAGAGAACAACCACATTCCTCCCAACTGTAGAATAGGGAAGCCACAACTACTTGCTCGATTCACCCCCTAGCCTAACAATGAATCCATGAAGGCGAACTTGGAGACTCCTCGGCAATATTCCATATTTTTCAATAGCTATCCCCCTTGCCTCACACTTATTCAACAGTGCTCATAACAACAAGGTGATTTTGTTTCCAACAGACTTCTCTTGCCTCACACTCAATCTGCAGTGTTCATCACAGCAGGAGAGCTCCAAAAATCCTTCCCAGCATACTTGGCAGTGTCCTGCCTCGTCGCATATGCTATTTATCAATTTTTTTGCCGAGGTCTTTTCCCTCCTTTGGGGATTTTCACAGCTTTCTTAATCCATGATTTTCAGGGGCTGCCAGTGACCAAATCTCTAATTTGCCACTTCTCATAATCAGCCTAGAGGCAGTTCCAACATGTTCCCCACTCATGGAGTCATGGTCAGCTGATTTTAACATGGGTGTTCCATTTGTCCTCCTGCAATTAATATAAATATTCTCTTGTGATACAAGTGTCATAGTCAAATAGTTGGTTGAGTCCAAACATATCTCTGCCTAACAGTCACAACAATTAAATACAATTATTAAATTCAAAATTCGAAATTTCCATAAATGGCAAAAAAAATTCAGATTCAAATTTGCCAAAAACAAAAATAATTTTCCAACCTATTTCAAAAATAAAAACATTTAATTTTTGGAGATGTCACATCCTTTCCCCCTTCAGTAAAACATTATCCTCAGTTTTCGTTCCTTTCCTGCAACAGGATTGGATGAGATTTCTGCAAATCTCCCTCCAATTCCCAAGTGGCCTCCTCAGGACTAAAGTGCTTCCATTACACCTTTACCTAAGCGACGACTCTGTTCCGAAGTGTTATTTCTCTCCAGTCTAGAATGCATAGGGGTTCCACCTGGAACTCACCTTTGGATTCCACCTGCACCAAGTTTCAATCAATCATATGAGTAGGGTCATGAATATACTTTTTCAACAAGGAAACATGAAATACATTATGAATTCTTAGATTAGCTGGAAGTGCAAGCTGATATGCTACGGGTCCAATTCGAGCCAGTATCTTGAAGGGCCCACAAAATCTGGGTGCCATCTTGTCATAGTTTCCTAACTTCAGCGAGATTTTTCGGGCTTTGACCTTCAATTAAACATGGTATCCCACTTGGAATTCCACGTGTCTTCTTTTCTGATCTGCATAGCTCTTATGTCTATCCTGTGCTTCTTTCAAGTTCCGTTGTACCTTCCTTACCATGTTCTCCATTTATTGGAGCATCTCTGGCCCAACCATGAGTCTGTCAGTTGGGTTATCCCACCTAATTGGATTTGTACACTTTCTACCGTACAATATTTCGAAAGGGCTCAACTTAGCCGAAGTTTGGTACCCATTGTTATATGCAAATTCTACCAAGTGTAGGTAGTCTTCCCACTTGTTCGACTTTGTTCTTACATACATGCAGAGCATATCATCTATGATTTGATTTGTCCTTTCGGTCTATCCATCCGTTTGTGGATGATAACTCATACTAAAATTCAAATTAGTATTTAGCCCTACAAACAATTCCTTCCAAAAAACGAATGTTAATTTTACGTCTCTATCTGAAATCACAACTTTAGGAATACCATGCAGCCTAAAAATTTATTTCATGAATATTTTAACAATGTTTATAGATTTAAAAGTAGACTTTACAGGAATAAAATGTGCAGACTTACTGAGTTTATCGATTACAACCATAATAGAATCATTATGTTTCTGAGTTTTAAGCAAACTTGTTATAAAGTCTAGCGAAATGGTCTCCCATTTCCATTCTGGTACTGGTAATGGCTGTAATAGGCCAGCTGGATGTTGGTGCTTGGCCTTAACTTGCTGACAATATTGGCATCTAGCCAAGTATTCTGCTGTTTCTCCCTTCATATTAGGCCAATAAAATAGTTTCCTAAGTGTTGTTATCGTTTTCTGGTAACCCGGGTGGTCGGAATACGGTTTATTATGCACTTCGTCCAAGATTGTCAATTTTAACTCTGTTGAATCTGGTATGTAAAGTCTATTTTTAAATCGTAATAGCCCTTTCTTGTCGATACTTAGATCTGATTTACCTGGGTTTGCGGTACTGTCCTGTAATTCTGCCATCATTTTAGTGTAATTTCCGTCGTTAATACATGTCGTCCTTATCCTTTGTTCGAGGTCACTTTCTACCCTGCTGATATTTATTTCAAATAACCCATGGAATATTTTGCTTAACGCGTCTGCTACTTTATTTTCCTTACCCTTGATATGTCTGACCTCAAAGTCGAATTTGCTGAAGAAGGCTAGCCACCTTGCTTGTCTTGCATTAAGGTCTGGTTGGTTAAACATATATTTCACTCTGTTATTATCTGTCAATAGTAATAATTTTCTGCCCATTATATAGTGTCGCCACATTTTTAAGGCATGTATTACTATTGCCAGTTCTAAGTCATGAGTGACATAATTTCGCTCGTGTTCCTTTAATTTTCGGGACCCATAACAAATCACGTGCCTTTCCTGGGTTAGAACACCACCTAGTCCCTCTTTACTTGCATCAACGCATACTGTGAAGTCTTTATCTAGGTTTGCTACCTTCAAAATGGGCACTGATGTCAATAGTTCTTTTAACTTGTTAAAATTGTCTTAACACTTCTCTGACCAGTTAAACTTGGTTCCTTTCTTTTGTAATGATGTGATAGGGTAGGCTATCTTGGAAAACCCTTCTACAAACTGATGGTAATATCCGGTGATCCCCATGAACGATCATATATCTGCTACATCCTTAGGCACCGACCATTCCATAATGGCCTTTGTCTTTTCCGGGTCCACAACAATGCCTTCTGTTGAAATTGCATGTCCTAGATATTGTATTTATTTTTGATAGAAGTCACACTTGTCAAATTTGGCGTATAGTTTGTGTTTCCTCAACGTTTGCAGAACTATTCTTATGTGTTCATCATGTTCCTCTTCTGTTTTTGAATAGCCAGAATATCGTCGATAAATACTACCACGAACTTGTCTAAGTACTGGCTAAAAATGTTGTTCATCAAGAACATAAATGTGGCTGGTGCGTTAGTGAGTCTAAAAGGTATGACTACAAATTAGTAGTGTCCATATCTTGTCCGAAAATCTGTTTTGCTTATGTCCTCGTTTTTATCCTAACTTGATGATAAAAAACATGTCTCTGAATTCACGTAGGACAACAAATTCTTCTAACTTGGGCTTGTCTTCTTTTTCTAGTAGATTTGTCACTTGGATGGCATAGACTTGACATCCCTTTCTAATAAATTTCTTGAGTTACATCGCTGAAACTTGTCTGACTGACACAGGTTTTGGTATGCCTTGGGCTGTCCTAACAGTGAAAAAATTATCCTTATAGCTAAGTGTCTTTGTATAACAATCTAGTACTTCTTTGTGTTGTTCCAACCAATCCATCCCGATAATCATATCATAAGATCCTAGTGGTAGGATGTTCAAATTGGTCCTTATATTTTGACCATCTAAACTGAACTCAAAATCAAAAATAAAGTTAACTACTTTTCTCTTAGCACCTGTTGCTAGTTGTACCAGCCAAGACTTTTCGTGCTTTTATTTCTTAAGTTTATTCAACTCTAGTACATCGGGAGTAATATAACTTAATGTAGATCCAAGGTCAATTACAACAGAAATTCGAGTGTCATGGATTTTACCTTCGATTTCTACCACCGAGGACTGGTGGTCATCTTGTCGACCATCTATGGTTGCATTTATCCAATACAAACTTCTTCCCATGTCTCCCACTATCGAGGCTTCCTGCAAATTGTGGACAATAGTTCTGTTTGTTGCAATTAGATGTGGATAGTTCCTCCTTAGGTGAGGCTCTCCACACTCCCAACATTTTAATGGCTCACGGGAGTTGTCCCCAAACTTCTTCATTCCCAGGTTTACCAGTTTACCGCTACCTTGCGTATTCAGATGATTGGAGTTAAAATCCTTCCTTGGGAAACTTTCTGCTGCATTTTGATAAGGAGCTAGCTGGTATCCCTTCTTCCATTGGTGCATTCTGTCTTGTTTATTATCCTTCCAAGTCTTGGGAAAATCTACATGTTGTTTATACTGGTCATAGCAAATCCATGCCTTCCTAAATTCCTCACTCAAGGATTTGGTGTTGTCAAATTCAATTCTGTCCTTGTAGGACTGTGGTAAACAACTTAAGAATCACTGGATTTTTACCTTATCCTCTCGGATGTATGGTACGAAACTTAGTAGTTCCAAAAATTTATTTATAAGGTCATCCATTGTCATTTGTCTGAGTTGTAATTCATAAAATTCTATCTTCTTCCTTTCATAATAGCTTTAAGAAAGGTATTGTTTCTTAAAATAATTCTTGAAGTCGGACCATTCCAATTGTTTCTCCTTTAGGTCCTTGGCAAATTTCAGTTACTGCCACCAAATGTTGGCCTTCCCCTTCAGATTGTAGATGGCCATTCTGACCTTCATGTTGTTGGAATAGTTGTAGATTTGGAAGTATATTTTTATGTCCAACAAGCATGCCTCGACTTCTTCTCCTGCCCTGGACTCTCCATCAAAAGTAGCTGGTTTAATATTTTAAAATTCTCCTTCAAGGTGGTCTGTTTTTTTTTTTTTTGTCTGGTATGGTTTTATCTTCAGCTGAAGGTGTCCCTTCAGACGAACAGTCTCATTTTTTTTTTTTCGCACCAGAATTCTTGGAGGCCCTTTTTCTGACCTTTTCCTCAGCATTATCATCTTTTGGTATTTTCTTGGTTACTATACTATGCAACAGGACTTCATTTATCTCTTGTTGTTCCTGTTGTGCCTTCTTCAATTTTTCATTGTTGGCCTTGAAAACCTGTAGATCAACAATAAGGTTTCTCATTGTTTCCAACACCTCTGTGGGTGAGCTTCCATCACTGTTTTGTCTTGGATCTCGAGGTGATCCTTGTTGTAGATTCTCTTCCACCCTGATTTCTGCACCTTCTTGGGCTGCCATTATTCAACAGAAAACATAAAAGATTTTTGTTTGTAATCCACAAAATTTATTAGTTTTTTTTCATAAATCAGAATATATACTAAGAGATTAATGCGGCCCTGTTCAAGCCCAGTGTTGTAACTTTTTCTCTGATACCATATGTAATGTACCTAAAAAATCATCATAATTTTTTATTTTATTTGTACAATTATCCTTGCATAGTTTCAAGATTCAAGCAGTTAAGTATTCTGTTATAAAGCTTGAGTCTGAAAGTTTGTTAGAGACCTTATTGTATTTGATTGACTTTACTATGCAACTTAAAACTTCCTACCCGACGATACAATAGGTGTATACTCCTCCCTTCAATGTTGTTTAAAATCTTGTCAAAAAATTACCAATATATTCTTATTTGATGATGCCTATAACACCATCACCAACTTAGCTATACAAGCATCTTGGAACAGGTATGTTACTTCCATACCTCTATACGGGATGACTATTCTCTAATGTTCTTTTACCAGTCCCTTCATTACATTAATCAAGTTGTTCCCATAACCATAAGTTTCTTCTAGGTTTCTACAACTTGGTGAAGGAATAGAGGTCAATTGGATTTCGGTGATCATAAGTACCGCACGAAATAGAGGATTCTGTTGTTTGCCAAAATCCGAAATATGGAATGACTATGGCCAGCATTTCGGAGTTTCAGGATTCGGGGTTTCGTGAGTACAAGAGTCAGACATCAACACACCACATTTCTCGAAAATGCAAAAGGTGATGATTACTTCGGGACTTCAGAGTTCGGGTTTCCGTGAATACATATGCCCAAACAACCACTTATACAAACCTCTGAAATGCGACAAAGTAAGGTGGGTCCCGCACTTTGGGATTTCGGGGTTCGAAACTTCACGAGTTTCGTTATCCAAACATCGACATAAACAAAACTTCTGAAATGCGATTGAGCACAAACAAATTCCCGAAATTGTGAAAAGGAAGAGGGAACTAACATTTTGGGATATCGGGATTTGGGTTTTCGGGTTTAAAATACCAAACAAAATACACAACAGCTCTCGAATTCCGAAAGGTGAAAGGATGTGGGACCACCATTTCAGGATTTCGGGCTTCAGGGTTTCGGGGTTTCAAAATTCAACATCTAACATACAACAAGTTTCGAAAATGTGAAAGGTAAGAACGTTGAACTATCATTTCAGGATTTTGGTGTTCGGAATCCCATGACTTCAAAAGTCAAAACAACAACCAATAACAATTTCGGAAAATGCGAAAAGAAAAGAACGTGGAAATAACATTTCGGTATTTCAAGGTTCGGGGTTTTGGGGTTTCAAATGTCAAACGACAGGACACAACAATCCCTGAAATTGTGATAAGTGAAAGGGCGTGAAACCAAGACTTCAGGATTTCAGGGTTTCAAGGTTCCCAATGTCAAACGACAACACACAACAATCCCCGAAATTGCGAAAATGTGAAAAGAAAAGAATGTGGAAATAATATTTTGGGATTTTGGGATTCGGGGTTTCAGGGTTTCAAATGTCAAACCAAAGAACACAACAATGCCCGAATTCTGAAAGGTGAAAGGTGTAGAGTCAATACTTCAGGATTTCGGGGTTCAGGGTTTTAGGCTTTCAAACAGCAAGGGAATTCATACCAATGTAACTAGCAAATCCCTAATGCCGAAAAAGAAAGGTGGGTCCCACATTTCGGGATTTTGGGGTTTCAAGGGTCAACATACAACAACTTATGTATTGCAAAAAGAAATAAAATGGAACTAACATTTCGGGATTTCGTGTTTCAGGGTTTTGGGGTTTCAAACAACAAGGGAACTTCATACCAATGTAACTAGCAAGTCCCAAATGCCGAAATTCACACTATTTTTAATAATTCTAAGATTTTTTCCTTGTACAAGTATTATTACCTTCGTTCTATGAGACAGTAGGTGTAGAAGGATTCCAACATCCGTTTACTTATCAAGATTCCAAACAAAAATATAACTTCTGACTTTTATACGCATACAATCTATAAAAAGGGGCACAATAGGGTAACAACTTCTGAAAAGGTAATTTCTATTAAGTTCACTCAGGGGCCCTTTAGACAAGTAAAAACAAAATGTCAACAATACTAGATCTGTGCATCTATGTAAATACATGCATACAAATATCACTCCATAAAAATTTGGAAATTATAATTAATGATCCAAGGGATCTGAGTTTTGGTTTTCCGAGGTTTCCAGAATTCTTTAACCTCCCGAATTTTTGTACGTCTAATGTCTTGACTTCGGATTGAACCTAACCCATAGATGGACTGACATTTTCTTAACTCAACTCCTATCAAAATAAATTTTCCTAGCACTTCCAGATTTAGGGAGGGACCACTCCAGAATTTAGATTGAGATTGTACATCTAATACCAAGATAAATGTCATCCATTGACAGAGTTACTTTATATTAGAGAACAATTTGATGTGAAATCTCAAATACACACAACACACCCAAGAACAGAGAGGGACATATTTACATTAATGAAATTAGATATAATCACACAATAGATACTTGCCATCAATCAAAACATAGCCAAAATGGAGAGGGGTAGAAGAACATATCTGAATCAAATCCGTGGGAAGACAAAGGGAACAACCAAATTCCTCCCAACCATAGAATAGGGAAGCCACAACTACTTTCCCGATTCACCCCCTAGCCCGACCATGAATCCATGAGGGCGAACTTGGAGACTCCTCGGCAATATTCCAGATTTTTCAATAGCTATCCCCCTTGTCTCATACTTATTCAATAGTGCTCATAACATCAAGGCGATTTTGTTTCCAGCATAATTCTCTTTCCTCACACTCAATCCGCAGTGTTCATCACAGCAAGAGAGCTCCAAAAATCCTTCCCAACATACTTGGTAGTGTCATGCCTCCTCTCATATGCTATTTATCAAATTTTTTGCCCAGGTCTTTTCCCTCCTTTGGGGATTTTCATAGATTTCTTAATCCCTGATTTTCAGGGGCTTCCAGTGACCAAATCTCTGATTTTCCACTTCTCATAATCAGCCTAGAGGCAGTTTCAACATGTTCCCCACTCATGGAGTCATGGTCAGTTGATTTTAACATGGATGTTCAATTTGTCCTCATGCAATTAATATAAATATTCTATTATGATACAAGTGTCATAGTCAAATAGTTGGTTGAGTCCAAACAGATCTCTGCATACCAGTCACAATAATTAAATACAATTATTAAATTTGAAATTCAAAATTGCCATAAATGGAAAAAAGTTTCCAGATTCGAATTTGTCAAAAAACGGAAATAAATTTCCAGCCTATTTCAAAAATAAAAACATTTAATTTTTGGGGATGTCACATCCTTTCCCCCTTCAGTAAAACACTATCCTCGGTGTTCATTACTTTCCTAGAATAGATTGGATGATATTTCCGCAAATCTCCCTCCAATTCCCAAGTGGCCTCCTCAGGACTAAAGTGCTTCCATTGCACCTTTACCTGAGCAACGACTCTGTTCCGTAGTGTTATTTCTCTCCGGTCCAGAATTCATAGGGGTTCCACCTGGAACTCGCCTTCGGGTTCCACCTGCACCAAGTTCCAATCAATCATATGAGTAGGGTCATGAATATACTTTTTCAACAAGGAAACATGAAATACATTATGAATTCTTAGATTAGATGGAAGTGCAAGATGATATGCTATGGGTCCAATTCGAACCAGCATCTCGAAGGGCCCACAAAACTTGGGTGCTAGCTTGGCATAGTTTCCTAACTTCAGTGAGCTTTTCCGGGCTTTGACCTTCAAGTAAACATGGTCTCCTGCTTGGAATTCCACGTGTCTGTAATAACCCAATTTAGAATTAACGTTTAAATTTCTAACTAATTACTTAATTTCTAATTTCTATGAGCTTTACAAGAAGTAAACTTTCATAATTTACAATTTATCTCCATACTTACGTAATAAAATTTGGCAATAGGTACTA
>SNQJ01S0032628.1:88546-125300 GCA_010110895.2 Picea sitchensis
CTCTCAGACAAGCAAGATCAATTAATTGTTAACCAATCTGAATTGAGCACTAACACTCAATCTCAAGATGGTTCAAATTTTGATGTTGATGTTGAAGATTTTGAAGCACCACAACTTTTGTCAACTTCTTTCATTTTGGAAAATCATGAGAAACATCATCTTTTACAAAATTCAATCGTCACCTCTAATCATTCTTTTTCAACGATGTCTCCTCGTGTCGAAGAAGAAACCTTGATTTTAAAAGATGATAGTTGTCACACTCTCATAGATTTTATAACAGTTTCTAAAGTAAAAGAGGTCAAATGTAAAGTGGACGATAAAACTTCCCCTAATTTAGTTGAACAAATCCATGATCAATTAGTAGGAGACAAAATCATTAGGCAGACTATTAATCAACCTTCTATCTCTAGTGATTTGCTCTCAAATTTTCCCTTACACAATGAACTGAATTGTCTCTTAGAAACTATCTCGTATTCTTTAAAAGAGAATACAACAGAGGTTGATCAGTTTATACAAGGAGAGGGAACAAAACTAGATTTCGAAACACATATACCTATCATTTCAAGAGATGCATTTCGTCTCCTCAATTCTTCTACATATTTTTCCTTGTACCCTAATGTTTTTTATCCTGATGTTGTGCAATTGTTTGTTCCATATTACCTTGGAGAGAACTCAACATTATATAATCAGGTACAAATTAATAGAATAGAAGATAAAGAGGAAAATAATTATGCCCATGAACATATTAATTTTTATTCTCATCAATTATCCATGGGTAAATCAAGAAATGATTTGAAAGAGTCTCAAATTGCATCTTCCATTGATCCATCTCATTTTGTGATTAAAAAAGGATCTAAATTTTTCCATGATCAATTATTTGAGGTTGAAAAGTATAATCGACCAAATATTATTACCAACGATGATTATTCAAAAATGTTGGTCGTTCCATTTAGTTCACCTCAAATAGTTAATCTTGAAATATCTAAGCTCAATGGGAAGTTTCAAGAGAATGAGACACTTCTTTTTTGATTGAGAATCATGATAAGTTCTCGCCATCTTGATCCAACCTTTTTACAAGATTCTTTCCTTTATAGTCTAATACTTTATTCTCATCAGGAATATTTGTCGTATGTGAATTATTTCAAACAATCCCATGTTATTAATTGCATGCATTATGACAGGATTGCAGATTGGTTGGAGTATTCATATCTCGAAAAGTTTCAAGGGAATGGTAAGATTATCTTCACTTTATTTAGAGATCAAGGAGGTAAATTTGACACACTCATTTTATATCCTTCAGATGGAGAAAATATGGAACGAAAGGAAAATTTCCGGTAGAATGGGGCACTTCGGTCTAGGCCGATGGTTATGTCAGATCCCCATAACTCTCACAAGTTTCACAATCTCATTTTTTTCATATTTTTGTGACCCATATAATGACAAAATTGCAGAATGGCTGGAGGATTCATACAAAAATAATGTTCAAGGGAATGGTAATATCATGCTTGCTTTGTTTTTAAATGATGATGATAAAGGTAAGTATGATATATTTTTGTCATTTTTCGATATACTACCATTCTTATTAGTAATATTTGATTTTGTTTCCATTGTAGGATTGGAGTTACTCCAATGGCTACATTGGAAGCATGACTTCAAGTAATATTTTGATTTGTTTAGTAGTTAGGGTAGGTTTAGGAGTAGGTTTTATTTTATCTTTATTTATCACTGTTTCTCTTTGTAATAATGCAGTTATGAACACGAGTGGGCACACCAAGGGAGCCATAATATGACTGTTGTCAGGGAATTCCACTTTAATCCTTTTCTCTCTTCTTTTCGTTGAATATTTCTTTTCAAAAACGTAGTATCATCATGGAAATTTTTAAATGAAAAGAAAAGAGATAAGTAAATTTGAGTTGTAAATTCAACCCTAACCCAAGGTTCCACGAGTAGGAATGCACTCATATTAATGAGGATTTTTCTATTTTCATTTAGGCTCTCAAGTAATATTTCACCTGATGATTTTTGTTCTATATTTTTGTAAATATTTATGATTTTTTTTCTTTTTCTATTTTTATTTTGGTTCTTTTCATTTTGTTTGACTATTTTGACTTGTTTTCTGAATAATTATGTATGAGTCACCATTTCATTTATGGAAGGAAAATCATAATTTTTTTCCATGAGAAGTAGTTGACAACTCTTCAAAGCATCAGTGTTGTAAATGCTAAAACTCAAATTAGCAGAAGTAAATTTCTATTCAAAATTGTGTTCCTAGTTTCTTTTTCAAATTATGAGAAGACACGATTATCATTAAACTCTTAATGTTGTCCCTGTTTTAAGGAAACCAAATTGATTATTCCTTCCTGTCCTCGAGATGATTTCTTAACAGAAATCTAAGTGTTCAGATCATGATGAAGGTCGTCAAACGAGAAAATAAGTTGTAAAAGATCAAGTTTTGTTTTCAAACTTTGATATTTTCAGCATAAACCTGCTCCCTTGAAATACCATAAAGTTTCTGTAAATTTGTAAAAAAATTCTAGAGTGTTGAAAGTGCCGCAAGGTGTGGGAAGTGTTTGTAAACCCGCTGAGATACTGAACAGTTCTGTTGGCAGTGGGTAAATGAATGCATTATGCCAAGGAAACTTCACTGAGGTACTGAACGGGCCCGCTGGCAGCGAAGCAATGTCAGGTTCAAGAAAATTATCAGGTATGTCTTTTTGGAATTGATCAAAAGTAAATATGTTCTTTATCATGGATGGACGACTCTTGGACATGATAGAGGTGTTAGAGTGGGTTAAATGACATCCCTGTTGAGGCTATGTACGTCTACTGGTAGCAGTGGCCCTGTCAATAGTATCAGAGTTGGTTGCCTAAACATCGTTTCACTCATAATCGAAACCTGATACCAAATTGCATATATTTATAGAAACACATCTAATGTTGGACTATGTTTTTGAGTTTTTATCAGAATGCTTGACTTATTATCGATTGTTCCTTAATTTTTCATCATTTTGATCTATCCTAACATGAATTTTCTGGTGATGTAGAGATAACTGCTTCACCCAGTATGTCACCATTGTTGGCATCCCTACATACTTTTTCTATTTAAACAAGAAATTTCATTTTCTGTAGTTTCCTTCACCTTGATCTTGTGAACATTATCGTTTTGAGATGATTACTAGATTATAAAATATGTTCATTAATTCTTTATTATTGCGTTTTTGTTTTGTTTTATGTTTGATTCATGACTGAAAGCATGCATAAAACATGAAAACCTAGATTGGTGTTATATTTTCTTTATAAGGAATTCTTTTAAAGGTCATCATGCTTGTATCAAATCCAAACCCAATGTTGGAATAACCTATTTTCGATATTTTGGATTTTTTTTAATATAGTTATTGTATGGTTCGATGGTTTGTATTCAATTTATGAAGAGTTTTGTTTTGATATATTTTAAACCCCTTGCCAATTCGATGGTCGTATTAGTAATCACGACAATCAATGCACACCTGTTGTACTCATGTCCTTACCTCACCCTACTGGCACAATGTATTAATGAGCCATTCATTACAGGCATAGGGTTTCAACTTTGTATGTCAGGCTCTCATTCCCAGGAATGGTAAAGATTTATGATCAAAACCTCCACGCTCATTCTCACTGTATTTTCTATGATAATACACAGGATTGGATATGGCCATTTCTCCACTATCCATCCGAATGTTTTCCTATCTCTCCTACCATTTAAACCTAAAAATGTTTTGAGTTATTCCTATTACATTCTAGTCGTGTTTGTCATGGCTCCTATCGTTTTCTTGGAGCCGACTTGCTTCCAGGAATTACTCTCTCATGAAGACACAATTGAAGACTTAAAAATCCAAGGCTAGGATGTCTTCCTGAAAATATTTGAAGGCTATAACCTTCAGGTGGCGCAGGCTTTCACGTAAACCTTCGATGGTTGTAGAGAGAAAATTGGGGACGCACATTTAGAGATAACTGAGGGGTTTGTAAGTGAATCAATAGGGATTCCATCGACATGATATAAGTGGTTCAAAAAATCACGAATTGAATGAGTTCCATAGAGCATGTTTTTGATGTCCCAAAAGATCAACTGCTGCGAACAAGGTATCCCCATCTCCCTGGTTAAACCTAGGTGACATAGCTTGTTGATGATCCTCAAACAATTCATGACCTGTGAAGGTTGATACAGATTAATCTTCCTCTACCATATTCTCTTACTTATACATTTCATTGGTTTTGAATTAAGAATTCCATTTTATCTGTTGAGAAGTATCTATAAAATGTCCAAAATCTATAAGAGACAGAGTGTCGATTCAAGTCTTTTCCATCACGGATTGATTAATATCCTTTTGATTCATCACTTGTAAACTGTGGATGATTGTTGGGATAATTTTTTGGTAAGGAATGGTTTTAACATGACTGTTCTTGTAGTAAACCCTAGGCTATATGAGCCACTGATTAAAAACCAGTCTGATTTTTCAATTGATATGCCAGACTCTACCAAGAGAAACCCTCTAGACACCGGGATACTGAGCAAGTCTTCGCCTATAGGATTTTCTGAGTAAGGGAATGCTAAGTTGAATGTTATTAATCCATGTGTTCCTAAAATTGAAGCTATACCAATTGTCATTATTAACCCAGATATTGAAAGACCTCACAAAGAGAAAACAAAGGAATGCATAGATATAGGGTTCAAAAACAAAAGGGCAGGTCACCAAATTTCAAGAAGGCTTAGGAATCGATCCAACACTCGTTTGAGCTTGATCATCCCAATCGATATCAATGAGTATTTGGAATCTAATATCAAAGAGTTACTCATTCATGAAGACCCATATTTTCATGGTTATAGGAAGAAAAACATTGCTTCTACTAAACCCTACGACTTTGTGACGAATCTGCCAGCGTGCCTCAAGGGTAAGGAGGGGTTCATTGGTATCAGGCCTGATCAAAAGAAGATAACAGATAAAGTGGATACACCCATGTTTGACCATTCTCTCCATATACCTACCATTTCTCCTGTACAGTGTGATGATTTTTTCATTTGGATCGAGCGGTATTACACCGATATTCTCCTTCTTCAAGCCCGAATCAAAACACTTACCGCTCAGAATGAATCATTGAGAAGATAAAATCTCGACCTCAAGACACATGCAGATAAAGGGGATAAATGAATTAAGAGGTCAAGGAACATAGTGATAAAAAACTCAACCAGTGTCAAAGCGATAATTAATTCTGAACTACTCGACCCATCTTTAGTCAATTTTTGAAATGGTAAAATAGTTTTTCTCTTACTATATCCCTATTATCTATTTTGAATTGATTCATTTTGGAATTTTATTTTGTTTTCTAAGATAATACTGGCTAAAAAATCTTTTGATTATGTAGCCAAGTCTCTTTTAAATAAAATAAATTTATAAATTAGTTATGAGTAATTTTCTAACTTATTCTTGTTTGATTTTTCAGGAAATAGTAGATCTTGTTGCTGAACATCTAGGGGAAACATGTTCGATTATGCATTTGAATGATTAGTAGTGCCTTTTCTGTTTGTTTTGAATTTTTTTATTATTAATTTTCGAATACAATCAACTCTGTTATGATTGGTTGTTAGCCCACTATTTTTGTAATATTTTGATTTTATGAAATCCTATCCTATCCTATGAGATAGGAGGATGTGATTTCAAATCACTTTAAATACTGTTCATTTTGTAAGTAAAAGATATCTTCACCTGGAACAAATTATGGACAAATGATCTTCAGAACTTAATGGAACAACTTATAGAATTTCAGCTTTAGACCAATGTGAATTTTGTCTCATTTATGTTTTTCCTCTCTTATTTGGAATAGTAATGTGTTGTATAGATTTAGTCTCAATGACATATGATGTTCCATTTTATTCATGTTTTAAATGTTGTTCATAATTTGTTGTTTCACAAATTATCACTGTGATCGTGATATCAATTTTAATATCATGATTTACGCATGATGTTTAGTTGATTGATAAAATGAATGTTTTACATTAAGATTTATGTTACTATAATCGTTCATAATTATAATATCATTGTGTATACATGTCTATTGTTTTTTTCGCATATTCTGGATGCCAATAAAATGATGGAGTTTGTTCGGGAGGTATCTGTACAAATCTATCATAGATGTTTCTTACAGGTAGGACAACTACAATTATTGATCGCACGGAGGCACATACATGTTATAAAACTAATTTCAGGTTATATTTATTTCCATTTAATTTCTGTTATTAGTTTGTCTATCAGCGAAACAAGAAAGTTTTAGATTGGCTTTGACCATCACTCTATCCTTGTTTCATAACATATTTTATTTAAGTTCTTAGATTTATGATTAGAAAACAAAAAATATAAAAATTTGCTTTCTTTATCTACTTTTTCAAACAGTTACCAGACATTGATTTTGCAAGGCATCTACTAAAAAAAATTGCAATTTGTAATTACTATGTACATAATGGCATGTTCATATTTATCTTTCTGTTGAATGTATTTGTAAATAATTAGATTAAAGTATATATATTATTATAGTCTTAGCATTAGTTAGCTTATTTCTTTTCTTTATTTTAGGACCCTAGATTGGCTAATGGAGCCATTAAACCCGTCAGAATAGGTTACACCAAATGGCTTGGTTTATTTAGACAACCCCAAACCAGACCTATTCTTCCAATTGATGGCCTATCAAATTTTCCCGTCAATAAAGCCTTAGAAACCTAAACAATAGTAGCTGGAGAAGATGAGATTGGGTTAGAAGAAGTGTGAGGAGGAACATATTTACCTTTCGGATTTATTCCTAGTATTTATGATCATAACATCCTCTGGCTTTGCAAAATCTAGAAAAACAATAGTAGTTTCAGACATTTTACCAAATATTGTATCCCTGTCACTCTTCTTTACCTCACATGTACTTTCCTCATGGTGTTCTTCGCAAGAGTTACACCAACTACGAGGCATGATGGCTTTAGGTTGAAAGTTATTTTCATTAGGATTCTTAAAGGGTGGTGAAGAAGAAGATGAGGCCCTAGGGGTAAGTGAGGGTACATTTCCTTTTCGCTCATACACTATCATTCGATTATTCATGTCTTGTACAAGGTATAAGAAGGAAGACATGTCCATCTGTTTAACTGAGTCTCCCTTAGGAAGAATTGTTCTTTCAAGTTGTTCTTCATACTCTAAACAAGTATGCAAGAGGAACAAATGTTATAAATGTATTTTTACTCAATCCTGTTATGGTAAGGGGAAGGTAGATAATTATAATAATGCATGAAGTGACTTGGTTCTGAGGGAAAAATATTTCAGGAATTTGGTTATATAATTTGGTGAAACGCAAGTTGAAAGACTTAATAGTTTCACCTTCTTTATAACAAATGTTATTGTACTCCCGTAACTTCTCAGCTGGGCTTTTAGAATTCCCATAGGTAGACTTGAACCAATAGAGTAACTCCTCCCAAGTGGAAATAAGGTCAAATAAATTGGTCGTTGCCTTCCCTTCAAGGGAATTAACAAATAAGCACATACAAGTGTCGTTGTCATTGGCTCCTATGTTATGATAGGCATTAGAAAATTCCACCAAGTGTTCACTCGTAGTGACCATGTTATTCCTTAAAAACCTAGAGATATTCTCTTTGAATTTAGGAAGTGGATGAGTAGCAGGTGCTAGGTTAAGAGGGGAGGAAACATGCCACGAAGTAGTTGTAAAATATTCTTCAAACTGAAAAAACCCATACTTTTTTATGACTTTGGTGGGGTTTGTGGTATATTGGACAGGGACTTGATTACTATACAAGCTACCAATCACTGAAGAGGATGAAGTCTGAGATAAATAATCCCCCCCAATGCCAACAAATCCACCACTAGATTCCATCTTGTGAATGATAGGTAGGGGAGAGAGAGGGGAATTGGATGAATCAGACAAAGTTCTCCTTAGAGTACTTTGTTGGACTGACAAAACAATTTTTCTTCTTCCTATTTCAGCAATAGGGTTGATCTAAAGTGATAAACCTCCTCTTCTCCTAAAGATGCAAGGGTTTAAGGACATGAAAAGAAGATCAAAATTGTAGGAAGAAGAAAAACTATGGATGATTCCTAGGTTGTCTTTGCCTAGCTTCCTAATGTTCTCGGACACTTATTTCTTGTTCAATCACTGCACATGAGATTTCAAGCTCAACCCGGGTATTAGTAGTCTCTAAGATGGTATTAAAAAAGGTTAATGAAATGATGGTCCGATCTTTAAGACCGTGCTCAATATTGGGATGCCTTGCAATAGGTACAGTCATGAAGAAAAGAAACAATCAAAGGATCAAAAGCATAAATATAAATGTATTCAATGATAATCAAGCATACAATCAACCAGAGAGATATGGAAAATCTCCCTAGTATGGTCGCCAAATAAATGTTGAGGAAAAGATATGAATTTATATTACTCAAGAATTTTTGAATCTTGCTTAGCTAAGGCAAGATAGTCAGGAATATTACCCTATGTTTATAGCCTCAAAATGTATTTCCCAGTCCACAAGTATTATTTACAATGGATTAGGTTGATTTTTTTAAATAAAAAGATTATTGCAAAATATAACATTTTTATGTAATTTTCTTAATATAATAGATTGCATAAAGTAAATGTGGAGATCAAAAGAAAAAATTCCAAGTCACAGATTAACACAAATGAGACAGAATAGAAATCACTTTATTTCATTCCAAGAAATCAAAAGTATATTTCTCTTACAAAAATCCCCGTGGGGCCATGGACCAAGGTCAAACTTAGAAATCCTTGATGAAAACCATACAAAAGGACTCTAATAAGAAGTGAAAATGGACCTTTAAAAATATGGATCAACTTGCCACAAACTATTTCCCACTTGACTCTATACAATATCCTTTATCAATCATGAAACTCAATTCATAAAAAAACAAGTCTACATAGACTATCAAAGATAGATCAACACCTCTGAAACATGCATTTGAATGATATGGTTCAGCTTTGAACCTTGTTGTCTACAATAGGACCCTGCTATCAAAAAGAGAATTAGGCCTTTAATGAATTGAAGAATGAATTAAAACTGAACAATCTCAATAAAACTCAAGAGAAAACCTTAGTATGCTTTTTTCTTCTATTCTCCTCTTGGTATTCCTTCTCATTTGGCTTTTATGCATTCCAAATTAGTTGAAGTAGTTCAACTACCTCATTTAGTTAAGTTAACTAAATCTTAACTAATCTTTATTTTAGGGGAAGTAATAATAATAATAATAATAATAATTAAGGGTTTTTTATTAAATAATAACTAAGTAGGTGATAGCCCTTGTGACTCCATTTTATTTCTTAACAAAAATAAACATAATTAGACAACCAATTAACACATGCCTACTTGTGGCTCCCATAATTATTTCCACAAATTTGAAATTTGAATATAAAAAATATTTCAAATTATATCCAAAATATGTAAATATCCACAATATCCCAAAAAATAGTTTGTTGTCCAAAACGTTTTGCAGTCCACTCTCCTCAATAAATCAATTATAAACACATAATCAAAATCCATATTTTCCACTTTGAGAGGAAATTTTTCCTTTGTCACTATTGTCCCCTTTGGACTTCCCAGAAATAGCCTTAGGTTGGGTGGAACATTGAGGCTTGATTTCACTAAGGACATGGGAGCAATTGTCCCTCAAGTGCATACGAGAAGACACTGACTTGGATGAGTCACTTGAAGGAGAGGAGGGAGAACCAACAACTTTACCTTTGTCATGCACATGATGAGCTTTGATTTTGAGTCATTTTCTTGCATGGGAGGACTGTACAAGTGAGTGTGCAAGGTAAATTTGAACATATAGGTTTACAGGTGGAGGAGGAGGAGGTAATGAAACTTTTGTCTAGCCACGATGGTGGGAGACTGTTGGGTGAATAATATCCTTCCACCCATCATTCTCGGGAACTTCAGGTTGGAAATATACATGGGGAGGCACAGGGATACCAAGAACATTTTGGGGCTGGAAGGGAGGCCTCTTTGGTATAGGCTAGACTATCCCTTGCCCAATCCAATTGAAAAACCCATCTTGAAAAATCTGGTTCAACTTTTGAGGATCGACATCGAAATGTATTGAGAATCTGGGCCTTCTAGGCCCTCTATTCCAGTTTCCTCTACCCCTATTTTTTGAACCATGGCTTCCTCTGCTGAAGAAGCTCATATTGTATGCAACAATTACTAGTAAATAGCTCTTAACATACCATACATGACATTCTCTTAATATGAAACAAATTTTGGCTCAGAAATTAACATAAGACCCATGCAATCCAATCCATAAAATTTATTTATTAATTTTCAAATGAGCAGGGGGTGAAATACGGTTCATGGGATATCTAGGGGGATTGTAATGAGAGAAAAAGTAATATCAAGACAGGGAGTAAGAACATGATTACTGCTCGACAATTCATTAAAAAATTGGTTGTGCAAACAATATCAAAATACATCAGCTGTCATCTATCTCTGTGTCATTTTTTATCACTGTCATACAGAGTTTTAATTTAATTTTAGTGAATAGGACGTGAAAAATGAATTTGGGATCATGAGGGGATTTATAATCAGCGAAAAGGTGAGAAAATGAGAGGGAATTAAACAGATATTGTTCATAAAATAAATTAAATCAACCAACAATCATAACTCCGTTTCAATTTCAATCCCAAAAGAATCCACTTCCAAGACCAATAACATTTAACTGTTCCTCACTTTCATACGGATTGCTTGTTGTCTTCAATAAAACAATTCAATTTCCTAGAAATCTTCAATTTATAACAATCTGTGTATTCTATATAGTGACTATGCAAAAACTTCTAATTCCACAGTAACAACATAACCATTTGAACCACAGTACCGCGTGCTCTAATGTCGATCTCTTCTTTTTAAAACAAAAATCATAATATGCAAAAGTGAATCCCATTATCTATATCCAATATTCATCCTTGGTAATCAAACAATAATATACCCAGGATTAAAAATCAACAATCAATTATCATCAAACAAAAATCAGGCCTGATTTAATCACCCACAGGTCCCTTTTTAAATATTTATAGAATTAAAAGAATGTTCCATGAACCAATCATACACACAGTGTTCAACCATATAATCATTGTAATGTACCTCAAAAATCATCATAAAAAAAAAAAAAAATTGTACAATTATCCTTGCATAGTTTCGAGATTCAAGCAATTAAGTCTTATGTTATAAAGCTTGAGTCTGAAATTTTTTTAGAGACCTTATTGTCTTTGATTGACTTTACTATGAAACTTAAAACTTCCTACCCGATGATACAATAGGTGTATACTCCTCCCTTCAATGTTGTTTAAAGTCTTGTGAAAAAATTACCAATATATTCTTATTTGATGATGCCTAGAACACCAACACCGACTTAGCTATACAAGCATCTTGTGAACAGGTCTGTTACTTCCATACATATATCCAGGATGAAGATTCTCTAATGTTCTTTTACCAGTCCCTTCATTATATTAATCGAGTTGTTCCCATAACCATAAGTTTCTTCTAGGTTTCTACAACTTGGTAAAGGAACAGAGGTCAATCGGGTTTCAGTGATCACAAGTACCGCATGAAACAGAGGATTCGGTTGTTTGCTGAAATCCAAAATATGGAACGACTATGGCCAACATTTCGGAGTTTCAGGATTCAGTGTTTCGCGAGTACAAGAGTCGGACATCAACACACCACATTTACCAAAATTGCGAAACGTGATTAGTACTTTGGGACTTTGGAGTTTGGGTTTTTGTGAATACATATGCCCAAACAACCACTTATACAAACCTCTGAAATGAGACAAAGTAAGGTGGGTCCCACACTTTGGGATTTCAAGGTTCGTAACTTCGGGAGTTCTGATATCCAAACATCGACATAAACAAAACATCTGAAATGTGATCGAGCACAAACAAATTCCCGAAATTGTGAAAAGGAACATGGAACTAACATTTTGGGATATCGGGATTCGGGTTTTCGGGTTTCAAATACCAAACAAAATACACAACAACTCTCGAATTCTGAAAGATGAAAGGATGTGGGACCACCACTTCGGGATTTCGGGCTTCGCGGTTTCAAGGTTTCAAAATTCAACATCTAACAAACAACAACTTCTGAAAATGTGAAAGGTAAGAACGTTGAACTATCATTTCAGGATTTCGGGGTTCGTAATCCCGCGACTTCAAAATTCAAAACAACAACCAATAACAATTGCCGAAAATGTGAAAAGAAAAGAACGTGGAAATAACATTTTGGGATTTCGGGGTTCAGGGTTTCGGGGTTTCAAATGTCAAACGACAACACACAACAATCCTCGAAATTGCGATAAGTGAATGGGCGTGAAACCAAGACTTCAGGATTTCATGGTTCCCCATGTCAAACGATAGCCCACAGCAATCCCCAAAATTGTGAAAATGCGAAAAGAAAAGAATGTGGAAATAATATTTCGGGATTTTGGGATTCGGGGTTTTGGGGTTTCAAATGTCAAACCACAACACACAATAATGCCTGAATTCCGAAAGGTGAAAGGTGTAGAGTCAACACTTCGGGATTTCGAGCTTCGAGGTTTCAAGGTTTCAAATAGCAAGGAATTCAAACCAACGTAACTAGAAAATCCCGAATGCCGAAAAAGAAAGGTGGGTCCCGCATTTAAGGATTTTGGGGTTTCAAGGGTCAACATACAACAACTTTTGTATTGTAAAAAGAAATAACGTGGAACTAACATTTCGAGATTTCGGGTTTCAGGGTTTTGGGGTTTCAAACAGCAAGGGAACTTCATACCAATGTAACTAGCAAGTCCTGAATGCCGGAATTCACACTATTTTTCATAATTCTAAGATTTTTTCCTTGTATAGGTATTCTTACCTTCGTTCTGTGAGACAGTAGGTGTAGAAGGATTACAACATCCGTTTACTTATCAAGATTCCAAACAAAAATCTAACTTCTGAATTTTATACACATACAATCTATAAAAAGGGGCACAATAGGGTAATAGGTTATGAAAATGTAATTTCTATTAAGTTCACTTAGGGCCCCTTTAGACAAGTCAAAAAAAAATGTCAATAGTACTAGATATGCACATCTATGTAAATACATGCATCAGAATATCACTCCATCAAAATTTGGAAATTATAATTAATGATCTAAGGGATATGAGTTTTGGTTTTCCGGGGTTTCCAAAATTCTTTAACCTTCCGAATTTTTGTACGTCTAATTTCTTGACTTCGGATTGAACCTAACCCGTAGATGGACCGACATTTTCTTAACTCAACTCCTATCAAAATAAATTTTCCTAGAACTTCCATATTTAGGGAGGGACCACTCCAGAATTTACACTGTGATTGTACATTTAATACCAAGATAAATGTCATCCATTGACAGAGTTACTTCATATTAGAGAACAATTTGATGCGAAATCTCAAATACACACAACACACCCAAGAACAAAGAGGGAAATATTTACATTAAAGCAATTAGATATAATCACACAACAAATACTTTCCATCAATGAAAACATAGACAAAATGGAGAGGGGTAGAACAACATATCTAAATCCAATCCGCAGGAAGACAAAGGGAACAACCACATTCCTCCCAACCGTAGAATAGGGAAGCCACAACTACTTGCCCGATTCACCCCCTAGCCTAACCATGAATCCATGAGGGCGAACTTGGAGACTCCTCGGCAATATTCTAGATTTTTCAACAGATATCCCCCTTGCCTCACACTTATTCAACAGTGCTCATAACAACAAGGTGATTTTGTTTCCAGCAAACTTTTGTTGCCTCACACTCGATCTACAGTGTTCATCACAGCAGGAGAGCTCCAGAAATCCTTCCCAACATACTTGGCAGTGTCCTACCTCCTCGCATATGCTATTTATCAAATTTTTTTCCCAGTTCTTTTCCCTCCTTTGGGGATTTTCGCATATTTATTAATCCCTGATTTTCAGGGGCTGCCAGTGACCAAATCTCTGATTTTCCACTTCTCATAATCAGCCTAGAGGCAGTTCCAACATGTTACCCACTCATGGAGTCATGGTCAACTGATTTTAACATGGGTGTTCCATTTGTCCTCCTGCAATTAATATAAATATTCTCTTGTGATACAAGTGTCATAGTCAAATAGTTAGTTAAGTCCAAACAGATCTCTGCCTAACAGTCACAATAATTAAATACAATTATTAAATTCAAAATTTAGAATTGCCATAAATGGAAAAAAAAAATCAGATTCAAATTTGCCAAAAACAAAAATAAATTTCCAGCCTATTTCAAAAATAAAAACATTTAATTTTTGGGATGTCACATCCTTTCCCCCTTCAATAAAACACTGTCCTCATTGTTCGTTCCTTTCCTGGAACATGATTGGATGAGATTTCTGCAAATCTCCCTCCAATTCCCAAGTGGCCTCCTCAGGACTAAAGTGCTTCCGTTGCACCTTTACCTAAGCGACGACTCTGTTCCGAAGTGCTATTTCTCTCTAGTCTAGAATGCACAGGGGTTCCACCTAGAACTCGCCTTCGTGTTCCACCTGCACCAAGTTTCAATCAATCATATGAGTAGGGTCATGAATATACTTTTTCAACAAGGAAACATGAAATCCATTATGAATTCTAAGATTAGCTGGAAGTGCAAGCTAATATGCTACGGGTCCAATTCGAGCCAGTATCTCGAAGGGCCCACAAAACCTGGATGCCATCTTGTCATATTTTCCTAACTTCAACGAGCTTTTTCAGGCTTTGACCTTCAATTAAACATGGTCTCCCACTTGGAATTCCATGTTTCTTCTTTTCTGATCTACATAGCTCTTATGTCTGTCCTGTGCTTCTTTCAAGTTCTGGTGTACCTTCCTTACCATGTTCTCCATTTATTGGAGCATCTCTGGCCCAACCATGAGTCTTTCAGTCGGGTTATCCCACCTAATTGGAGTTGTACACTTTCTACCGTACAATATTTCGAAAGGGCTCAACTTAGCCGAAGTTTGGTACCCATTGTTATATGCAAATTCTACCAAGTGTAGGTAGTCTTCCCACTTGTTCGACTTTGTTATTACATACATGCAGAGCATATCATCTATAATTTGATTTGTCCTTTCGGTCTGTCCATCCGTTTGTGGATGATAACTTGTACTGAAATTCAAATTAGTATTTATCCCTGCAAATAATTCCTTCCAAAAAGCAGATGTTAATTTTACGTCTCTATCTGAAATCACCATTTTAGGAATACCATGCAGCCTAAAAATTTATTTCATGAATATTTCAGCAATGTTTATAGCTTTAAAAGTAGACTTTACAGGAATAAAATGTGCAGACTTACTGAGTTTATCGATTACAGCCATAATAGAATCATTCTGTTTCTGATTTTTAGGCAAACTTGTTATAAAGTCTAGCGATATGGTCTCCCATTTCCATTCTGGTACTGGTAATGGATGTAATAGGCCGACTGGATGTTGGTGCTCGGCCTTAAATTGCTAACAATCTTGGCATCTAGCCAAGTATTCTGCTATTTCTCCCTTCATATTAGGCCAATAAAATAGTTTCCTAAGTGTTGTTATCATTTTCTGGTAACCCGGGTGGTCGGAATACAATTTATTATGCACTTCGTCCAAGATTGTCAATTTTAACTCTGTTGAATCTGGTATGTAAAGTCTGTTTTTAAATCATAATAGTCCTTTCTTGTCGATACTTAGATCTCATTTACCTGGGTTTGTAGTACTGTCCTGTAATTCTGCCATCATTTTAGTGTAATTTCCGTCGTTAATACCTGCTGTCCCTATCCTTTGTTCCAGGTCACTTTCTACCCTGCTGATATTTATTTCAAATAACCCATGGACTCTTCTGCTTAACGCGTCTGCTACTTTATTTTCCTTACCCTTGATATTTCTGACCTCGAAGTCGAATTCGCTCAAGAAGGCTAGCCACCTTGCTTGTCTTACATTAAGGTCTGGTTGGTTAAACAGATATTTCACTCCGCTATTATCCGTCAATAGTAATAATTTTTTGCCCATTATATAGTGTCGCCACATTTTAAGGCATGTATTACTGCTGCCAGTTCTAAGTCATGAGTGACATAATTTCACTTGTGTTCCTTTAATTTCCGAGACCCATAACAAATCATGTGCCCTTCCTGGGTTAGAACACCACCTAGTCCCTCTTTACTTGCATCAACGCATACTGTGAATTCTTTATCTGGGTCTGCTACCTTCAAAATGGGCACTGATGTCAATAGTTCTTTTAACTTGTTAAAACTGTCTTGATACTTCTCTGACTAGTTAAACTTGGTTATTTTCTTTTGTAATGATGTGATAGGGTAGGCTATCTTGGAAAATCCTTCTACAAACCGATGGTAATATCCGGTGATCCCCATGAACGATTGTATGTCTGCTACATCCTTAGGCACCAGCCATTCCATAATGGATTTTGTCTTTTCCGGGTCCACGACAATGCCTTCTGTTGAAATTACATGTCCTAGATATTGTATTTATTTTTGATAGAAGTCACACTTGTCAAATTTGGCGTATAATTTGTGTTTCCTCAACATTTGCAAAACTATTCTTAAGTGTTCATCATGTTCCTCTTCTGTTTTTGAATAGACCAGAATATCGTTGATAAATACTACCACGAACTTGTCTAAGTACTGGCTAAAAATGTTGTTCATCAAACACATAAATGTGGTTGTTGCGTTAGTGAGTCTGAAAGGTATGACTACGAATTCGTAGTGTCCATATCTTGTCTGAAACGTTGTTTTTCTTATGTCCTCGTATTTTATCCTAACTTGATGATAACCGGATCGTAAATCCAATTTTGAGAAGATCTTGGCCCCACCAACTTGATCGAACAGATTATTTATCCTTGGTAAGGGATATTTGTTCTTAATGGTCACTTTGTTCAGTTGCCTATAATCAATACATAGTCTTAGAGTACCATCTTTATTTTTCACAAACAGAACTGGTGCTCCCCATGGCGAGACACTCGATCGGATATACTCTTTGTCCAACAATTCTTGTAATTGCATTTTTAATTCCGTCAGTTCTGGTAGACTCATTTGGTAGGGATATTTTGAGATAGGGGATGATCCGGGTAGTAGGTCCATGGAGAAATCTATTTCTCTTCTAGGAGGTAGTTCTGGTATCTTGTCAACAAACATGTCTCTGAATTCACGTAGGACAACAAAGTCTTCTAACTTGGGCTTATCTTCTTTTTCTAGTAGATTTGTCACTTTGATGGCGTAGACTTGACATCCCTTTCTAATACATTTCTTGAGTTACATCACTGAAACTTGTCTGACTGACACAGGTTTTGGTATGCCTTGGGTTGTCCTAATAGTGCAAAAATTATCTTTATAGCTAAGTGTCTTTGTATAACAGTCTAGTACTGCTTTGTGTTGTTCCAACCAATCCATCCCGATAATCATATCATAAGATCCTAGTGGTAGGATGTTCAGATTGGTCCTTATCTTTTGAGAATCTAAACTGAACTCAAAATCAGAAATAAAAATAACTACTTTTCTCTTAGCACCTGTTGCTAGTTGTACCAGCCAAGACTTTTCGTTCTTTTGTTTCTTAAGTTTATTCAACTCTACTACATCGGGAGTAATATAACTTAATGTAGCTCTGGGGTCAATTACAACATAAATTCGAGTGTCATGGATTTTACCTTCGATTTCTACCACCGAGGACTGGTGGTCAACTTGTCGACCATCTATGGTTGCATTTATCCGATACAGCCTTCTGCCCATGTCTCCCACTATCGAGGCTTCCTACAAATTGCGGACAACAGTTTTGTTTGCTGCAATTAGACATGGATAGTTCCTCCTTAGGTGAGGCTCTCCACACTCCCAACATTTTAATGGCTCTCAGGAGTTGTCCCCAAACTTCTTCATTCCCAGGTTTACCGGTTTACCACTACCTTGTGTATTCGGATGATTGGAGTTAAAATCCTTCCTTGGGAAACTTTCTGCTGCATTCTGATAAGGAGCTAGCTGGTATCCCTTCTTCCATTGGTGCATTCTGTCTTGTTTCTTATCCTTCCAAGTCTTGGGAAAATCTACCCACTATTCATATTGGTCATAGCACATCCATGCCTTCCTTAATGCCTCACTCAAGGATTTGGTGTTGTCAAATTAAATTCTGTCCTTGTAGGACTGTGGTAAACAACTTAAGAATCACTAGATTTTTACCTTATCCTCCCATATGTATGGTACGAACCTTAGTAGTTCCAAAAAATTGTTTATAAGGTAATCCATTGTCATTTTTCCGAGTCGTAATTCATAAAATTCTTTCTTCTTCCTTTCATAATAGCTTTCAGACAGGTATTGTTTCTTAAAATACTTCTTGAAGTTGGACCATTCCAATTGTTTCTCCTTTAGGTCCTTGGCAAATTTCAGTTCCTGCCACCAAATGTTGGCCTTCCCCTTCAGATTGTAGATGGCCATTCTGACCTTCATGTTGCTAGAATAGTTGTAGATTTGGAAGTATTTTTTGGTGTCCAACAACCATGCCTCGACTTCTTCTCCTGTCCTGGACTCTCCATCAAAAGTAGCTAGTTTAATATTTTTAAATTCTCCTTCAAGGTGGTCTGTTTGTTTTATTTTTTTGTCTGGTATGGTTTTATCTTCAGCTGAAGGTGTCCCTTAAGACGAACTATCTCTTTCTTTTGTTTTCGCACCATAATTCTTGGAGGGCCTTTTGCTTACCTCTTCCTCAGGGTTATCATCTTTTGGTATTTTCTTGGTTACTATACTACGCAACAGGACTTCATTTATCTCTTGTTGTTCCTGCTGTGCCTTCTTCAATTTTTCATTGTCGGCCTTGAAAACCTATAGATCAACAATAAGGTTTCTCATTATTTCCAACACCTCCGTGGGTGAGCTTCCATCACTGTTCTATCTTATATCTCCAGGTGATCCTTGTTGCGGATTCTCTTCCACCCTGATTTCTGCACCTTCTTGGGCTGCCATTATTCAACATAAAACATAAAAGATTTTTGTTTGTAATCCACAAAATTTATTAGTTTTTTTCATAAATCAGAATATATACTAAGTGATTAATGTGGCCCTGTTCAAGCCCAGTGTTGTAACTTTTTCTCTGATACCATATGTAATGTACCTCAAAAATCATCATAATTTTTTTTTTTTTATTTGTACAGTTATCCTTGCATAGTTTCGAGATTCAAGCAATTAAGTCTTCTGTTATAAAGCTTGAGTTTGAAAGTTTGTTAGAGACCTTATTGTATTTGATTGAATTTACTATGCAACTTAAAAATTCCTACCCGACAATACAATAGGTGTATACTCCTCCCTTCAATGTTGTTTAAAGTCTTGTCAAAAAATTACCAATATATTCTTATTTGATGATGCCTATAACACCAGTACCGACTTAGCTATACAAGCATCTTGTGAACAGGTCTGTTACTTCCATACCTCTATCTGGGATAAATATTCTCTAATGTGATTTTACCAGTCCCTTCATTACATTAATCGAGTTGTTCCCATAACCATAAGTTTCTTCTAGGTTTCTAGCTTGGTGAAGGAAAAAAGGTCAATCGGGTTTCGGTGATCACAAGTACTGCACGAAATAGAGGATTCTATTGTTTTCTGAAATCCGAAATACGAAATGACTATGGCCAGCATTTCAGAGTTTCAGGATTCGGGGTTTCGCGAGTACAAGAGCCGAACATCAACACACCACATTTCCCGAAAATGCAAAAGGTGATCAGTACTTCGGGACTTCAGAGTTCGGGTTTTCATGAATACATATGCCCAAACAACCACTTATACAAACCTCTGAAATGCGACAAAGTAAGGTGGGTCCCACACTTTGGGATTTCGGGGTTCGGAACTTCGCGAGTTCCGGTATCCAAACATCGACATAAACAAAACTTCTGAAATGCGATCGAGCACAAACAAATTCCCGAAATTGTGAAAAGGAAGAGGGAACTAACATTTTGGGATATCGGGATTCGGGTTTTCAAGTTTCAAATACCAAACAAAATACACAACAACTCTCAAATTTCGAAAGGTGAAAGGATGTGGGACCACCACTTCGGGATTTCGGTCTTTGGGGTTTCGGGGTTTCAAAATTCAACATCTAACATACAACAACTTTCGAAAATGAAAAAGGTAAGAACGTTGAACTATCATTTCGGGATTTCAGGGTTCGGAATCCCACAACTTCAAAATTCAAAACAACAACCAATAACAATTCTCGAAAATGTGAAAAGAAAAGAACGTGGAAATAACATTTCAGGATTTCGAGGTTCGGGGTTTCGGGGTTTCAAATGTCAAACAACAGCACACAACAATCCCTAAAATTGCGATAAGTGAAAGGGAGTGAAACCAAGACTTTGGGATTTCGGGGTTTTGGGGTTCCCAATGTCAAACGACAACACACAACAATCCCCGAAATTGCGAAAATGCGAAAATAAAAGAATGTGGAAATAATATTTTAGGATTTCAGGATTCGGGGTTTCGGGATTTCAAATGTCAAACCACAACACACAACAATGCCCGAATTTTGAAAGGTGAAAGGTGTAGAGTCAACACTTCGGGATTTTGGGGTTCGGGGTTTCAAACAGCAAGGGAATTCATACCAATGTAACTAGCAAATCCCTAATGCCGAAAAAGAAAGGTGGGTACTACATTTCAGGATTTCGAGGTTTCAAGGGTCAACATACAACAACTTCCATATTGCGAAAAGAAATAACGTGAAACTAACATTTCGGGATTTCGGGTTTTAGGGTTTCGGGGTTTCAAATAGCAAGGAAACTTCATACCAATGTAACTAGCAAGTCCCAAATCCCGAAATTCACACTATTTTTAATAATTCTAAGATTTTTTCCTTGTACAGGTATTATTACCTTCGTTTTGTGAGACAGTAGGTGTAGAAGGATTCCAACATCCGTTTACTTATCAAGATTCCAAACAAAAATCTAACTTCTGACTTTTATACGCATACAATCTATAAAAAGGGGCACAATAGGGTAACAAGTTCTAAAAAGGTAATTTTTATTAAGTTCACTCAGGGCCACTTTAGACAAGTAAAAAAAAAATGTCAACAATACTAGATCTGCGCATCTATGTAAATACATGCATACGAATATCACTCCATCAAAATTTGGAAATTATAATTAATGATCCAAGGGATCTGAGTTTTGGTTTTCCGAGGTTTCCAGAATTCTTTAACCTTCCGAATTTTTGTACGTCTAATGTCTTGACTTCGGATTGAACCTAACCCATAGATGGACCGACATTTTCTTAACTCAACTCCTATCAAAATAAATTTTCCTAGCACTTCCAGATTTAGGGAGGGACCACTCCAGAATTTAGACTGTGATTGTACATTTAATACCAAGATAAATGTCATCCATTGACAAAGTTACTTTATATTAGAGAACAATTTGATGCAAAATCTCAAATACAAACAACACACCCAAGAACAAGGAGGGAAATATTTACATTAATGCAATTAGATATAATCACACAATAGATACTTGCCATCAATCAAAACATAGCCAAAATGGAGAGGGGTAGAACAACATATCTTAATCGAATCCGCGGGAAGACAAAGGGAACAGCCACATTCCTCCCAACCGTAGAATAGGACATCCACAACTACTTGCCTGATTCACCCCCTAGCCTGACCATGAATCCATGAGGGCGAACTTCGAGACTCCTCAGCAATATTCCAGATTTTTCAACAGCTATCCCCCTTGTGTCACACTTATTCAACAATTCTCATAACATCAAGGCGATTTTGTTTCCAGCATAATTCTCTTGCCTCACACTCGATCCGCAGTGTTCATCACAATAAGAGAGCTCCAAAAATCCTTCCCAGCATACTTGGTAGCATCTTGCCTCCTCACATAAGTTATTTATTAAATTTTTTGCTCAGGTTTTTTCCCTCCTTTGGGGATTTCCATAGATTTCTTAATCCCTGATTTTCAGGGGCTTCCAGCGACCAAATCTTTGATTTTCCACTTCTCATAATCAGCCTAGAGGTAGTTTCAACATGTTCCCCACTCATGGAGTCATGGTCAGTATATTTTAACATGGATGTTCCATTTGTCCTCCTGCAATTAATATAAATATTCTATTGTGATACAAGTGTCATAGTCAAATAGTTGGTTGAGTCCAAATAGATCTCTACCTAACAGTCACAATTATTAAATTCGAAATTCAAAATTGCCATAAATGGCAAAAAGTTTCCAGATTCGAATTTGCCAAAAACGGAAATAAATTTCCAGCCTATTTCAAAAATAAAAACATTTTATTTTGGGGGATGTCGCATCCTTTCCCCCTTTAGTAAAACACTATCCTTAGTGTTCATTACTTTCATGGAATAGGATTTGATGATATTTCCACAAATCTCCCTCCAATTCCCAAGTGGCCTCCTCGGGACTAAAGTGCTTCGATTGCACCTTTACCTGAGCGACGGCTCTACTCCGTAGTGTTATTTCTCTCCGGTCCATAATGAATAGGGGTTCCACCTGGAACTCGCCTTCGGGTTCCACCTGCACCAAGTTCCAATCAATCATATGAGTAGGGTCATGAATATACTTTTTCAACAAGGAAACATGAAATACATTATGAATTCTTAGATTAGATGGAAGTGCAAGCTGATATGCTACGGGTCCAATTTGAGCCAGTATATCGAAGGGCCCACAAAACCTGGGTGGCCCACAAAACCTGGGTGCCATCTTGGCACAGTTTCCTAACTTCAGCGAGATTTTCTGGGCTTTGACCTTCAAGTAAACATGGTCTCCCACTTGGAATTCCACGTGTCTTCTTTTTCGATCTGCATAGCTCTTTTGTCTGTCCTGTGCTTCTTTAAAGTTCTGTTGTACCTTCCTTACCATGCTCTCCATTTCTTGGAGCACCTCTGGCCCAACCATGAGTCTGTCAGCCGGGTTATCCCAGCTAATTGGAGTTGTACACTTTTTGTCGTACAGTATTTCAAAAGGGCTCAACTTAGCCAAAGTTTGGTACCCATTGTTATATGCAAATTATACCAAGTGTAGGTAGTCTTCCCACTTGTTTGGATTTGTTATTACATACACTTGAAGCATATCCTCTATGATTTGATTTGTCCTTTTGATCTATCCATCCATTTTTGGATGATAACTCGTACTGAAATTCAAATTAGTATTTATCCCTGCAAGCAATTCCTTCCAAAAAGCGGATGTGAATTTTACGTCTCTATCTGAAATCACCATTTTAGGAATACCATGCAGCCTAAAAATTTCTTTCATCAATATTTCAGCAATGTTTATATCTTTAAAAGTAGACTTTATAGGAATAAAATGTGCAGACTTACTGAGTTTATCGATTACAACCATAATACAATCATTATGTTTCTGAGTTTTAGGCAAACCTGTTATAAAGTCTAGTGATATGGTCTCCCATTTCCATTCTGGTACCGATAATGGCTGTAATAGGCCGGCTGGATGCTAGTGCTCGGCCTTAACTTGCTGACAATATTGGAATCTATCCAAGTATTATGTTGTTTTTCCCTTCATATTAGGCCAATAAAATAGTTTCCTAAGTGTTTTTATCGTTTTCTGGTAACCCAGGTGGCCGGAATACGGTTTCTTATGCACTTCGTCCAAGATTGTCAATTTTAACTCTACTGAATTTGGTATGTAAAGTCTGTTTTTAAATTGTAATAGTCCTTTCTTGTCGATACTTAGATATGATTTACCTGGGTTTGCGGTACTGTCCTATAATTCTGCCGTCATTTTAGTGTAATTTTTATCGTTAATACCTGTCGTCCTTATCCTTTGTTCCAGGTCACTTTCTTCCCTGCTGATATTTATTTCAAATAACCCATGGACTCTTCTGCTTAACGTGTCTACTACTTTATTTTCTTTACCCTTGATATGTCTGACCTCGAAGTCAAATTCGCTCAAGAAGGATAGCCACCTTGCTTGTCTTGCATTAAGGTCTGGTTGGTTAAACATATATTTCACTCCGCTATTATTCGTTAATAGTAAGAATTTTCTGCCCATTATATAGTGTCACCACATTTTTAAGGCATGTATTACTGCTGCCAGTTCTAATTCATGAGTGACATAATTTCGCTCGTGTTCCTTTAATTTCTGGGACTCATAAAAAATCACGTGCCCTTCCTGAGTTAGAACACCACCTAGGCTCTCTTTACTTGCATCAACTCATACTGTGAAGTCTTTGTCTGGGTCTACTACCTTCAAAATGGGAGTTGATGTCAATAGTTCTTTTAACTTGTTAAAACTGTCTTGACACCTCTCTGACCAGTTAAACTTGGTTATTTTCTTTTGTAATGATGTGATAGGGTAGGCTATCTTGGAAAACCCTTCTACAAACCGACGGTAATATCCGGTGATCCCCATGAATGATCGTATATCTACTACATCCTTAGGCACCAGCCATTCCATAATGGCCTTTGTCTTTCCCGGGTCCACGACAATGCCTTCTACTAAAATTACATGTCCTAGATATTGTATTTCGTTTTGATAGAAGTCACACTTGTCAAATTTGGTGTACAGTTTGTGTTTCCTCAACGTTTGCAGAACTATTCTTAAGTGTTCATCATGTTCCTCTTTCGTTTTTTAATAGACCAGAATATCGTCGATAAATACTACCACGAACTTGTCTAAGTACTGGCTAAAAATGTTGTTCATCAAGAACATAAATGTGGTTGGTTCATTAGTGAGTCCGAAATGTATGACTACAAATTCGTAGTGTCCATATCTTGTCTGAAAAGTTGTTTTTCTTATGTCCTCATCTTTTATCCTAACTTGATGATAACCAGATCGTAAATCCAATTTTGAGAAAATCTTGGCCCCACCAACTTGATCGAACAGATCATTTATCCTTGGTAAGGGATATTTGTTCTTAATGGTCACTTTATTCAGTTGCTTATAATCAATACATAGTCTTAGAGTACCATCTTTGTTTTTCACAAAGAGAACTAGTGCTCCCCATGGAGAGACACTCGGTCTGATATACTCTTTGTCCAACAATTATTGTAATTGTATTTTTAATTTCGTCAGTTTTGGTAGACTCATTCAGTAAGGTGATTTTGAGATAGGGGTTGGTTCGGGTAGTAGGTCTATGGAAAAATCTATTTCTCTTCTAGGAGGTGGTTCTGGTATCTCGTCAACAAACATGTCTCTAAATTCACGTAGGACAACAAAGTCTTCTAACTTGGGCTTATCTTCTTTTTCTAGTAGATTTGTCACTTGGATGGTGTAGACTTGACATCCCTTTCTAATAAATTTCTTGAGTTGCATTGCTGAAACTTCTCTGACTGACACAGGTTTTGGTATGCCTTGCGTTGTCCTAACAGTGCCAAAATTATCTTTATAGCTAAGTGTCTATGTATAACAGTCTATTACTTCTTTGTGTTGTTCCAACCAATCCATCCCGATAATCATATCATAAGATCCTAGTGGTAGGATGTTCAGATTGGTCTTTATCTTTTGACCATCTAAGATGAAATCAAAATCAGAAATAAAGTTAACTACTTTTCTCTTAGCACCTGTTGCTAGTTGTACCAGCCAATACTTTTCGTTCTTTTGTTTCTTAAGTTTATTAAACTCTACTACATCGGGAGTAATATAACTTAATGTAGCTCCAGGGTCAATTAAAACAGAAATTTGAGTGTCATGGATTTTACCTTCGATTTCTACCACCAATGATTGGTGGTCATCTTGTCGACCAACTATGGTTGCATTTATCTGATGCAGACTTCTGCCCATGTCTCCCACTATCAAGGCTTCCTGCAAATTGTGGACAATAGTTCTGTTTTCTGCAATTAGACGTGGACAGTTCCTCCTTAGGTGAGGCTCTCCACACTCCCAACATTTTAATGGCTCGTGGGAGTTGTCCCCAAACTTCTTCATTCCCAGGTTAATTGGTTTACCGCTATCTTGCGTATTTGGATGATTGGAGTGAAAATCCTTCCTTGGGAAACTTTTTGCTACATTTCGATAAGGAGTCGGCTGGTATCCCTTCTTCCGCTAGTGCATTCTGTCTTGTTTCTTATCCTTCCAAGTCTTGGGAAACTCTACCCACTGTTTATACTGGTCATAGAAAATCTGTGTCTTCCTGAATGCCTCACTCAAGGATTTGGGGTTTTCAAACTCAATTCTGTCCCTGTAGGACTGTGGTAAACAACTTAAGAATCGCTGGATTTTTACCTTATCCTCCCAGATGTATGGTACAAACCTTAGTAGTTACAAATATTTATTTATAAGGTCATCCATTGTCATTTTTCCGAGTCGTAATTCATAAAATTCTTTTGTCTTCCTTTCATAATATGTTTCAGAAAGGTATTGTTTCTTAAAATACTTCTTGAAGTCAGACCATTCCAATTGTTTCTCCATTAGGTCCTTGGCCAATTTCAGTTCCTGCCACCAAATGCTGGCCTTCCCCTCCAGATTGTAGATGGTCATTCTGACCTTCATGTTGTTGGAATAGTTGTAGATTTGGAAGTATTTTTTTACGTCCAACAACCATGCCTCGACCTCTTCTCTTGTCCTGGACTCTCCATCAAAAGTAGTTGGTTTAATCTTTTTAAATTCTCCTTCAAGGTGGTCTATTTGTTTTCTTTTTTTGTCTGGTATGGTTTTGTCTTCAGCTAAAGGTGTCCCTTCAGACGAACTATCCCCTTTTTCTATTTTCGCACCAGAATTATTGGAGGCCCTTTTGCTGACCTCTTCCTCAGGGTTATCATCTTTTGGGATTTTCTTGGTTACTATACTACGCAACAGGACTTCATTTATCTCTTGTTGTTCCTGTTGTACCTTCTTCAATTTTTCATTGTTGGCCGTGAAAAGTTGTAGTTCAACAATAAGGTTTATCAATGTTTCCAACACCTCCATGGGTGAGCTTCCATCACTGTTTTGTCTTGGATCTCCAGGTGATCCTTGTTGTGGATTCTCTTCCACCCTAATTTTTGCACCTTCTTGGGTTGCCATTATTCAACACAAAACAGAAAAGATTTATGTTTGTAATCCACAAAATTTATTAGTTTTTTTTCATAAATCAGAATATATACTAAGCGATTAATGCGGCCCTGTTCAGGCCTAGTGTTGTAACTTTTTCTCTAATACCATATGTAATGTACCTCAAAAATCATCATAAAAAAAATTTATTTGTACAATTATCCTTGCATAGTTTTCAGATTCAAGGAATTAAGTGTTTTGTTATAAAGCTTGAGTCTGAAAGTTTGTTAGAGACCTTATTGTCTTTGATTTAATTTACTATGCAACTTAAAACTTCCTACCCAACGATACAATAGGTGTATACTCCTCCCTTCAATGTTGTTTAAAAACTTGTGAAAAAATTACCAATATATTCTTATTTGATGATGCCTATAACACCAACACCGAATTAGCTATACAAGCATCTTGTGAACATGTTTGTTACTTCCATACCTCTATCCAGGATGAAGATTCTCTAATGTTCTTTTACCAGTCCCTTCATTACATTAATCGAGTTGTTCCCATAACCATAAGTTTCTTCTAGGTTTCTACAGCTTGGTGAAGGAACATAGGTCAATTGGGTTTCGGTGATAACAAGTACCACACGAAACAAAGGATTTTGTTGTTTGCCAAAATATGAAATGCGGAATGACTATGGCTAGCATTTCGGAGTTTCAGGATTTGGGGTTTCACGAGTACAAGAGTCGAACATCAACACACCACATTTCCTGAAATTGCAAAAGGTGATCAGTACTTCGGGACTTTGGAGTTCAGGTTTTCATGAATACATATGCCCAAACAACCACTTATACAAAGCTCCAAAATGAAACAAAATAAGGTGGGTCCCGCACTTTGGGATTTCAGGGTCTGGAACTTCGCGAGTTCCAGTATCCAAACATCGACATAAACAAAACTTATGAAATGCGATCGAGCACAAACAAATTCCCTAAATTGTGAAAAGGAAGAGGGAACTAACATTTCAGGACATCGGGATTTGGGTTTTCGGGTTTCAAATACCAAACACAATACACAACAACTCTTGAATTCTAAAAGGTGAAAGGATGTGGGACCACCACTTCGAGATTTCAAGCTTCGGGGTTTCATGGTTTCAAAATTCAACATCTAACATACAACAACTTCCGAAAATGAAAAAGTTAAGAACATTGAACTATCATTTCGGGATTTCAGGGTTTTGAATCCTGTGACTTCAAAAGTCAAAACAACAACCAATAACAATTCCCAAAAATGTGAAAAGAAAAGAATGTGGAAATAACATTTCAGGATTTTAGGGTTCGAGGTTTCAAATGTCAAACGACAGCACACAACAATCCTTGAAATTGCGATAAGTGAAAGGGCGTGAAACCAAGAATTCAGGATTTCGGGGTTTTGGGATTCCCAATGTCAAACGACAGCACACAACAATCCCCGAAATTTTGAAAATGCGAAAAGAAAAGAATGTGGAAATAATATTTCAGGATTTCGGGATTCGGGGTTTTGGGGTTTCAAATGTCAAACCACAGCACACAACAATGCCTGAATTCCGAAAGGTGAAAGGTGTAGTGTCAACACTTCGATATTTCGGGGTTCGGGGTTTCAAACAGCAAGGGAATTCATACCAATGTAACTAGCAAATCCCGAATGCTGAAAAATAAAGGTGGGTCTCACATTTCGAGATTTTGGGGTTTCAAGGGTGAACATACAACAACTTATGTATTGTGAAAAGAAAGAACATGGAACTAACATTTCAGGATTTCGGGTTTCGGGGTTTCAAATGGCAAGGGAACTTCATACCAATGTAACTAGCAAGTCCTGAATGCCGAAATTCACACTATTTTTCATAATTCTAAGATTTTTGCCTTGTACAGGTATTCTTACCTTTGTTCTGTGAGACAATAGGTGTAGAAGGATTCCAAAATCCATTTACTTATCAAGATTCCAAACAAAAATCTAACTTCTGAATTTTATACGCATACAATCTATAAAAAGGGGCACAATAGGGTAACAGGTTCTGAAAAGGTAATTTCTATTAAGTTCACTTAGGGCCCCTTTAGACAAGTAAAAAAAAAACGTCAACAGTACTAGATCTGGGCATCTATGTAAATACATGCATAAGAATATCTCTCCATCAGAATTTGGAAATTATAATTAATGATCCAAGGGATCTGAGTTTTGGTTTTCCGAGGTTTCCTGAATTCTTTAACCTTCTGAATTTTTGTACATCTAATTTCTTGACTTCGGATTGAACGTAACCCATAGATGGACCGACATTTTCTTAACTCAACTCCTATCAAAATAAATTTGCCTAGCACTTCCAGATTTAGGGAGGGACCACTCCAGAATTTAGACTGTGATTGTACATTTAATACCAAGATAAATTTCATCCATTGTCAGAGTTACTTCATATTAGAGAACAATTTGATGCGAAATCTCAAATACACACAACACACTCAAGAACAGAGAAGGAAAGATTTACATTAATGCAATTAGATATAATCACACAATAGATACTTTCCATCAATGAAAACATAGCCAAAATGGAGAGGGGTAGAACAACATATCTAAATCCAATCCACGGGAAGACAAAGGGAACAACCACGTTCCTCCCAACCATAGAATATGGAAGACACAAATTCTTTCTCGATTCACCCCCTAGCCTGACCATGAATCCATGAGGGAGAACTTGGAGACTCCTCGGCAATATTCCATATTTTTCAATAGCTATCCCCCTTGCCTCACACTTATTCAACAATGCTCATAACAGCAAGGTGATTTTGTTTCCAGCAGACTTCTCTTGCCTCACACTCGATCTACAGTGCTCATCACAGCAAGAGAGCTCCAAAAATCCTTCCCAACATACTTGGCAACGTCTTGCCTCCTCGCATATGTTATTTATCAAATTTGTTTCCCAGGTTTTTTCCCTGCTTTTGGGATTTTCATAGCTTTCTTAATCCCTAATTTCCAAGGGCTTCCAGTGACCAAATCTTTGATTTTCCACTTCTCATAATCATCCTAGAGGCAGTTCCAACATGTTCCCCACTCATGGAGTCATGGTCAACTGATTTTAACATGGTTGTTCCATTTGTCCTCCTGCAATTAATATAAATATTATGTTGTGATACAAATGTCATAGTCAAATAGTTAGTTGAGTCCAAACATATCTCTGCCTAATAGTCACAATAATTAAATACAATTATTAAATTTGAAATTCAGAATTGCCATAAATGGAAAAAAAATTCCAGATTCGAATTTGCCAAAAACAGAAATGAATTTCCAGCCTATTTCAAAAATAAAAACATTTTATTTTTGGGGATGTCACAATCATCAATACCATTATTAATTCGACAACAATACTTAACCAAAAATGAATCTTTGATCCTGATATCCTCACTCATCAACATATACATACTTCCTTCCAAAAGAAACGCTCGATAAATGATAGATCCATAAGATGCATGAAGATAACATAACCATATCGACACACATGTCTCTCTTTTAATCTTGACAGAATCATGATCATTCAATGACTTAGCACAACAATGAGTAGAGAATCCATATTCGATCAAACAAAAAGTTCTCGGGTTGTAGGTACCCCATACAAATTAATCACAATGAGGAAACACAAAGACTCGATCAAGAAAGGTATTGAAATTAGAGAGCTCGTGCCCTTTATAATTACCACAATCATTAAACTGGTAAACCAAAATCTTGACAAAACCCAAAAGGTGCCCGAGGAAAATAGAAGCAAGTCGGGCTCAATAGAACCAAGTCGGTTTTAATATAATTTTATTGTAGAGAGGTAACAAAAAACATTTTGACCTTTCAAAACACAGAGGGCTCATAATATTTTTACCTCCTAAATAATTTACCGTCGATAAGAAACCATAGGTAAACAACTATAGTCTTGGAAGAACAAGGAACTGTGCTCCTTTGAAAACACCACAGTCTTTCAACTTATAACCCCACTATCTTGATAGAGCCATAAAGATAATGCCTGAGTAGAAACAAGACAATTCAAGCTTAACAACCCATGCACACACCTATGCCTCTTAAAATTTTATTGCAGAGAGGAAATGAGGGTTGATGTAAACAATGAAGAATCCTCGAAACAAAGAGAGACCGTGTTTCTTCCCAATACCTAGGAGGTCGTTAACCCTTGAAACACTATTGACAATGAGGCCCACAAACATAATGGTCAGCCATTAAAGCAGATATGAGAGGAGCGAGCTTTAAAAATTATTGTGAAAGGAATTACAGAGCACAACCCGTATCCATTCGATACATACACATGCCTCCATTAAAAATTCTGGGAAAAACAATATTGGAATATGGAATGATTTTGGTGAAATTACAGTAAAGAACAAGCCATACAAACAATATCTCAGGCTTAGCTAAACCTAACCACACCACTGTCGACAGTTGCATCGCAACCTGGATAAAGAACCATAACAATGATCGAGACGAAAAAAAGGGTGACATCAACTGATACCTGGACTGGTGGTAAAACCCCACAACAATAAAACCCAGAGTTCATTGCACCATTATTATCATTAATCAAAGAGAACCCATAACAAATTATTTACACCTAGTCAAAAACTCAAGACAAGACATAACCCATGCAATCCGGAGCCACCATTTGATTCATAATATAGAGATTCCATCATGGATGGAAAGAAAGAGCCATACCTGTGCAAAATTGCTTCAATGACGAGTTGGTTTGAGTTTTCCCCTTCCAAAACCTGAAATCACGGAGCTTCCACAACCAACAAAGAAAAATGATATTATGCTAGGGTGACGGGCTCAAGGGAGGTTTGGAGTGATGTGCAGTAAATGCACATCGCTTCCTCACATGGCCCTATTCAATTTTACATACTAGCTAGTCCATCAACCATTAAATTCAACCATATAACCATTGCATAAATTCAATGCCATATCCATCATAAAGATTTGATGCAATATCTATTGTATAATGTGTGTTGGCCCTTGGTTATGGAAGGTTGTGAAGATTAAGGAAAGAAGCGCGAAGTGTGAACTACATGGAAGACAATTTGACTTAGAGTGGGTCGAAGTGGCCAAAAGAGAAGAAAATATGGAGCGAAGTAAGAGAAAGAAAGTCATTGGATGGAGAGATCGAGGAAGACAGATCAACAAGGAAGATGGATCATGGACAACTCATCAAGCAAAAAAATCCACCAATGGATGCTTTGGAGCACTTCGCAGGAAAGAAGGAAATACAGGCTGGCAAAGCCCTGAAAATGTGGGTCAAGTTGACCTAATGTTTTGGACACCTAGGGTTTTTGTATTTAGGGTTTTGACAACTAGGTTTTGGCCTAAGGTTGTTCGAGAGTCATTGTAATGTATAAATAAAGGTCAAGAGGACCTGAGATGGTTTCGATTAGGTTCTGATGAGTGATTATTGTTATTGTTGAGAGATAAGTATTGTGTTGCAAGATATTTAGTTGTGTGCGAGGATCAACCCTGCAAATAGGTGCGCAGGGAGGGGAGAGAAGAAGAGAAAGAAAGAGAGATCTACAAGATAATACTGCAAATAGAACTATATGCTTTCATCTTATATATTATAAAGCACAGTTCTGTGGACCTATCCCTAGGGAGAGAGTGAACCATGTATATCTTGTTGTTGTGTGTGATTGATGTTGTGTTCTTCCAATCTCTGATATATTGTCAATGCAATATTTTTTTAGATCTGAGATATAGTTCACGCAGTAGGCTTAAGGAAGATAAATAATAACTAGATCTATGTGTGAGAGTTTCCCTGGATCCACTTTGCAATTCCTCTGGTTGTAGACACTTGTGTCCTGCAACCCCCTATCTCTACTTCGGGTGAGACTTCATAATCTTTGCAGGTGTTGCCGAAAGGGCCAGTAGTTAGGGCTTGTTGGTGCGTTGTTAGAGTTGAACCCTGGGGCTGCCCTTGTGCCAAAAAATGGTTATGTTGTCGGGACCGAGATCTTCTTGAGGGAATTTCAAGGTGGTTTCCATCAAAGACAGAGATTTAGAAGTGGATATAAGAACAAGAGAGAGACTTCGCCGAAGCATGGAATAAGAACCCTAATCTTAGCACAGAGGATTGGTTGGGAAAGTGTATATTTACTGATATACACGAGATTTTCTTTGGATGAATTCATCAGGAGCTATACGAGTGGCTAGCCAGATTAGCAGATACCCAATTCAAAATCAGACACAGACCACCTGTGGTTTAGACGTCGACGCTGATCAAGAAGGTCAAGAGAGTTGATAACGTCATGTCAAGAGAATTATATCACTGGTTTGATAGTACCAATGGAGGGCACATTACTTAATTTTCTATTGATAGAGTAGAATCATATAGCCAAGCAGAGAGATATTTCTTTAAGGGGCCTAGAGGAAATTTTTTACATTTTTTGAAGTTGTAGATCAAGATGTTATTTCATGAGAAGAACATATTGAAGATACAGTAATCGGTTGGATTAAAGAGATAATGTTCAAGAACTAAGAAAACAACATCGACACAGAGGTCGAACACATGCACAGTGGGAGACTGTTCAGATAAGTTCCTCTGGTGAACTTGTTTGAGCAGAATCATGAACCACCAACACAAGAAGAAGGGTTCTACAATGGATAAGAAGAATACTTATTGAATGAGGAACATTCAGATTCTTCTAGGGTATAATAAGGGAAGACTGAAGAACCTCGCTGAGAAGAGTCAGTAACCAGAGTAACCTAAGTCATTATAGCACTTCGACCACTGGTACAAGTGGTTCAATGCATACTCAATCAATAACCCTAGGAATATCTATGGAAAATGAGATGAGGTTACCCACCTTTAGGGGAGATGGATCTGAAGATCCTGATCAACATTGGTTCTTATGCGAAGCTATATGGAGTATTAAGAATGTCATCGACGAAACTATTAAGAGAGCTCAGTTTTGTACTGCCCTGAGAGACCACGCACTGAGCTAGTACATGAATTTCATCCAAGGCGTTGCACAACCTAAACCACTAAATGAGATCAAGACTGTGTTGATTCCCAAATTCAAGAAACCCAAGTCAGATTCGCAGTTCATTACAAAGCTGAAATAAATCGAGAAGAAAGTGTTGGAATGTTTTACAGACAGTGTATGCTTGTCATTGATGGAAAGTACAGCAGCAAAGATGGCAGCAAATGTGGAAAGGATTGTAGGTAGGTCATTAATGACAAGATCAGAGTAAGCATCGATGAAAAACAGGAACAAAGTAAGCTCAGGAGTAAATAGCACAGAGTTGATCCCAGTTCCTAAGCTCGGGAGGAGAAGCGTCAGTGATCATTGGATCCCATTTAAATTATCGAAAGAAGGAGGATCGTCAGATTTGATTGTAGACAAGAAGAACTCATAGAAGAGGAGGACATATATCAGGTGTTAGATCTGAGCATAAGTTCTAACCATCGTTGGATCAGGAAGAACCTGCACGTTCTTTAAAGTGCAAGGAGTAGCGGGCTCACAAAATTCCGAAAGAAGGAGGACCGTCCATCTTCAGGAAGGACACATGGACACAAATCAACATTTCACTGACTCGAAAGTCAAAGTTTAGAAATGATCCAACCTCTCACCTCTCGAAATTGCGATATGTGAAATCGAAAAATCATCTCAGTCGTCATATCAAGGTGGCGATCTGGACCATCAATCAGACTCCATTTCGGAGTTTCATGGATCGGGAGTTGGAGATGTAAAAGAACATTCACCACAGGAATGTTGAAATCGTGATATGCAAAATCATGATTTAATCGTAGCCATCAGATCAAGGTGTGATCTGGACTGTCGATTCGACTCTGTTTCAGAGTTTCACGAATCGTGACTTGGAGAGGCAATAAACATAACCACAGGAGTCCCGAAATGTCGAAATGTGAAATTGTGAAATACTTTAGGCCTGTGGTCTTAGTCGGTGGTCACACCATCGAAGAGCTAAAGAGAATAGTACATGAAGACAAGCTCCTTTTCGACGTTTCGTGGATCGTGACTTGGAAAGTCGATAAACTTCACAATGGGATTAACAAAAAGGCGAAATGCAAAATCGCGAAAATCACTTTATGAACAAGTGCTTGGTCATGTCCGTGGTCATATAAAGGAAGGAGCTAGTGCAGAAAATCTTTGTTTCAGAGTTTCAGAGATCATGACATGGACTGACGAGACACTTGGCCACAGGAAAGCCGAAATGCCGAAATATGAAATAAAGGCAAGTTTAATGAAGATCATTCAACGATGCAGATGAAATTGAAGGAGATCGGAGGGCTACTGTTGCACGACATAGTGAAACTGCCAGAAATTAGTGATGAGTTCTACTAGAGGACTCGAAGACACTTTGAGGTGATTGATAGAGGAGGTGAAGAGTCTCAAGTGATCAGCCAGTAGAACAAAGACTGTTCGTGGAGGCAATTGATAGTTGGATGTGTGTTGGAGCCTGTAACTGCAAAAAATAGGGTGAGCTCTACTGTAACAGAGAAGATAAAGAGTCTTGACTCTTAGAGAGGCTGAGGAATCTTAGCATAACACCCAATGATGTTGAACACGTGGGAAAAACTGCCAAAGAAGCTGAAGACTCATGATGATGATGAGGCAGAGCACTCGAGATGTGGAGGAATTAGGCACGGAGTGAGCATGTAGAGGCATGGAGAATATTGCATGCACAAAGACCACAAAGACTATAAGAATGTGAAACAAAGAAGAGATAAGGGTTTTCACTGTGTAGGAGAATTGAGGGGGGTGCAAGGAGGCAGAGCGCAGGAGCAGAAATGCACAGTAGAAGAATGTTGCATTGAAGGGATATGGCACAAAGAGCATAAAAGGAAGAAGAACAGAAAGTACAAGGGGTGTGCCGAAGACACTGATGTAGACAGGGCAGAGCAATGTAACAGAACAACGACAAGGCTGGTAAGCCATTGAATAACTTTATATCATTGTAATAAGTTTTAGTAACAAGGAATTCATATTTCAGGGTGGTTGGGAGGTGCTAGGGAGGACTGCTTTCCTCAGAGCTTCAAGTGGGTGCTTGAACACAGGGAGTTGTAGCTTCAATCAAGTTGCAGCCAGAGAAACCACGGTGGCAGGGTAGTGCAAGGGAGAACTCTTGTTCTCTGTTATACAGGTTGGTTCCTATATGATTGGGAGTTGGTGCTTCCTTATTGTTGGTTCTAGAGAAACCAGGGAGTTGGTGCTTCCTTCTAGTTGGTGCTAGAGAATCCAAGGAGTTGGTGCTTCCTTCTAGTAGGTGCTAGAGAAAATAGAGAGTTGGTTCTCTCAGCAAGTTGCAGCTTGCAAAAATAGATGTTGTAGCCTCACAATGATTTGGTGCTCATATGTATGATAATGTAAAGAATGTAAATAATACTTATCATATAAAGAAGAAGAGGTTTTTATCCTGTATGGGTTTCCTCGAGAAATTTATGTCTCTGTGTTTCTCATATATGTGACTGATGCTGAATGTGCCATTGTTTATTTCCCTACATTATTGTGATCGTCATTGAGTGCCTTGTAAATATTTTAAAAGAAGAATAATTGTTTAAGCATGGTAACAATTGATTCACCCCCCCTCTCAGTTGTCCAACAATTGGTATCAGAGTTGGCCCCTTTTATCTAAGGGTAGATCCTAGAGCTTAAACATGTCAATCCATGAAGGAAATTCAAACAATAAGGCCCCTTTGTTCAATGGAACAAACTTTGCCTTCTAGAAAGTTAGAATGAGAACCTACATAATGGCTTTAGGTGCAG
>SNQJ01S0032629.1:0-16334 GCA_010110895.2 Picea sitchensis
CATGAAAGCGAGTAAGATCCAAACCATTCGGATGCCACCTCACCATAGAAGTTTCTCCTTCTAGAAGATTCGAGAAAACACTTGTTTTTCCCACGTGTAGGCATTCTCACACCCTACCTATAGAGCAACCTGCAAACATCTCGCACCCTAGCTATGGTGCAACCTGCAAGAATCAGGCATTCTCGCACCCTGCCTATATAGCAACCTGCGAACTTCATTTTTAATAGGGTTTTTACAAGGGAAAATGCAACTTATTTTCTCACGAAAATTTCTTCACCCTTCTCTCTCCAGGAACTCAGGCCATTGACCCCTCTGAAGGCAACAGATAGGTTTACATCATTAACATTCATAGGGATGACGAAAATAATGTGTAACAACATAATTCTCCCAAACTCTCTGATCTGCTGCCATGTATCCCCCTTGNGTACTTCGACCATCCCGCTCCTTAAACAATTTCAAACCTTTGAATGCACAAAGTGCTGAAAGATTCTAAGCCTATCCTCCATGCATCTTTCCCAGATCTCACAGTCTGGAAAGATGTTGATTTCTCCAAATGGATCTTACTCACGGATTTGAGAAATTTTTAGTGGGCTCCTCCCTACAAAATAATTTTTGCTAGTTATCTCTTCCGATATTGTTCTTCCCCAAACACTTTAAAATTCTCAAAATGTTTCTTCAACACTGTGTCGAATATTGCACCTATGCATACCTTGCAATAGGTTCCTTTATGTTGTTCCTGAGTTTGTACTTTAAGGCTCTAAAGTACACCGTCAAGGCATCCGAAAAGATAGAGAAGGCTAAGGATAAAAAGGTAAGTTATATGAAAAGGGTTATTGCTGGTTCCTTAACTGTCTCTGTCTAGCTTCCTAGTTTTACTGGATACCAATGTCTCTTTCAATTATTGCCCATGAATGTTCTAACTCAACCCAATTATTTGATGTCTATAGGATGGTGTTGAATAAATTCAGAGAGATGCTTGTTTGATCTGATAGTCCAAGTTCAATATTAGGGTGTCGTGTAACTGGAACAGTCATGAGGAATGGAGACTGGAAGGAGAGATTCTTGTTCTTTCTTTTAAGGGTTATCTATTTCTGTTTCAAAAACTATAAGCTATGCCCAATGAGGCGATGTCCAGGAACTCCATTTTTGTTTCAATGTATCTATGCAAACAACCATGGTATTTGAGCACTAGATAATGCTCAAAATATTTGATACCCAATTTAGTGTGGAGGGATGGAAAATATTGGTGAAGTCTAGTACTGTCTAGTCCCTTTCTTGATGCAGGGTGGTCCATATGGTGTACTGGTCCTCGTAGCTTCCAAAAAGGTAGTACTATTCTTTAATGGCGTCTCGGAAGGAATCCCATGTAGGGGCCACCACAAAAATTGTAGATTCCTCCACGACCCTTTTCTCAAAGTAGGTATCCCACTAGGCTTTAACATGGGGAATGATCTTGAGGAGTGCAAAAGTGATCTTCTCCCAATTGGAAAAATTATGGACCGAAAAAAATACTTTGAGCAGATTTAACCATTTATCTACAACATCTGCATATATCAGTCCTTCAAATAATGGAATATCAAAATTTACCTATACCGTGAAGGGGGTTGCATGGCCTCCTAATGAGGATGCTTCTCCCATGGTCAACCATCGAAGGATCTGCGCGAAGTTGTCCATCATTTCATTCCTTTGTCACGCGAGGGCTTCCTCGAGAAACATTTTAATATGATCTCCTGCTCCATAATATTTATTTTCGTCTCCCATGGGTTGTTTTTGGGCTCGACACAACTGATATGGTAATGGATCGGTTGGATCGAGTCCCAACTTCTTGTACCCAGACCTTGTCAGAGACATGCACGAAGAAAAATAAATGAAGTGCAGACCGCTCTGATACCACTGATCCAGATTTAGGAGTGGAATGAACTGATTACAGAATGAATACCATAAACACAGAGATAGGAAGAATAACAAAAATATTCAGTGAACAATATCTTCTATTAAATAATGAAATAGGCTGAAACTATAAAACTGCAGAACTGAAACTTGCTCGAATGGTGGTACCTATCTCTGAAAAGATATGTGGCTACTACGCACATTCATATGAGAAGAATGGATTACAATGAGGCTTCGAAGGGCCTTTACATATTACTCATGAATGACAAAAACCTATACATCCAAAATCCTAACCCTAGAAGGTGAAACGTCAAAAGTCATGTGGGCCCTATGGGTAAGTTGGTGTAATTTGGTACCTCAACTTCCTAGGGTCGTAACATTTGCATATGACCTCCGTTTTAGGTGCGTGATATTCCGTTGGAAAGGTATTTTAGAGAACTATACATTCCATCATCAAAATCTGACTCAGTCTACATTTTGACTATGGTAAGTCAATAAAACAATGTTTAGGGCCCCAAAACAACCCTAGAAGTACAACAAGATGTGCTTACATGAAAACATACAAAATACGGCAGTTAAATTAGGAGAGAGGCCACTCGTATCCACCTAGAGAATGTGTGAGGCTTCAAACAACCCCAAAAGTATAGAAATCACAATTATAAATCAGTACATAAAGACGTGTTGAATGAAAAATGGACATAAGGAGCTTGCTGGAATAGGTGGGCTGCCACCAATATCCACATGGATCAGGTCATCAAAAAACCATAAGATACATGGTATCAATTGGTCAGTGGTTGTAAAAAACCATAGTTTCAGAGAGCACTTCAATGATACACTGATAGTAGAGTGGTGATACTACATGTTCACCAATTAGTAGAAGACATCTAGCTCAAATACTTGGAAAATTGATCGAATTATAAAGCAATCAGGGAATGTTCAGATATTGTAGATTTTCACTTACGTATCTCAGCTCTCTTCCAGTTCATTTGATATGAACCATTCAACATCCAGATTGGTGGTTTTTCAGGCATTTCTTCATTGAGGCTCAACTTAGGAGTTTTAGTATGAAGGCTTGGAATTGATATGAGTTTATGCTTCATTGCTGGTATTATTGATTGGATTTGTGATTGAGGGCAGGAATGTTAGCCTATGCCTTACCTTACTAATAACTAATTCTAATTGTCACCTATATTTTTAATTCATTTAGGATATTAGTAATATATCCTCAAGTGATGACTAATGATTTAGTTAATATTGCCTAGCCTAGTCATCATGCATGATTTTAGGATCTAGAGAAAATATTTCTATGAGGTGGCATCACCCATTGTACTATAAATATGTAAAATTGGTGTGAATAATAAAGAGTTGTCTAGTGAGCCTTTTATGTCATCTTGTTGTTCCTGTCTATATTTTATCAAACATCATATCTCTCGAATCATAATAAATGTTGAAAAACTAAGAGAGGGTTTGAAGATGAACCCATGCTTGAGAATAACCTCTTCTAGTTTTCAAAAATTATTCTCCATCTTCTCGGGATCTGCACCCAAATATGATGACTAAAAAAATAAAACATTAAATGCTTAAATATAGAAAAATTGGATGTAAATATTCATTTGAATATCCCAAAATATAACACATTTGTAAACACTGAGAAAGGTTTTTGTTACTAGTTCCATTACTGAAAAAAACATCGTTGTTTTTTTAAAAAAACCTCTGCAGTTGGTCAGAAAGTGATCTTGAAGTTGACCACTAAAATTTTCATTTATGTAGCATGCCTTGAAGACTTTACATAGAGAACTTTACACAACATGAAGGTTTTCTTCAGAAAAATTCATTTAGGAGGTGGCTACAACACTAAAGGAGGATGTAAATCACTGCTAGATCCCCCACCAATCACTCCCCAATGTCTATTTACCCTTTATTTACCTACGACACTATCATAGCGTGAGATCGTTACACAAGTTCTGTACAATGCAGTTTTCCAACAAAAAACTCAAAACACGTTATGGTGTTTCATCAAAAAACAAAATTATGAAACCTTGACTTTTATATCTCAACTACCTCTGTGAGTAAGTCCAAATTTCCCCTGGCTTCATCATCAATCTTTTTCTTTAGCTTCAGATACCTGTTTTCTTTTCTCAATGACAAATTTTGCATATTCAAGTTTCCTACTTTCCTAAACAATAATGCATTTCCTCTCAGTTTTGATTTATCATTTGTGAGGGTTGCACAAGGATTTTTTATGGTTGGTCCACACTTAAGATTCCTCCCAAACATTAGTTACGATACTCTTTTATTTTCCGTGAGCTGAATAGTTTGGTGTTGAGCCTCCCCAAGTTGCTTATTTAGCCACTTGATGGTTCTCTCACCTCCTGCAAGTGAAGTGTGATTCTTTTCAACTGATACAAGTTGTCCCTATGCTTCCTCTGGAAACTTACATTCTGAACTTATCCTTCTGGATGAGGATCTTGTTAAAGGATATGTAGTTTTAGTCAAATCCACATCTTTAGGACTTTTCTTGATTTATTTTCCTTTAGAAGCTTCTGGAACCTTTGAGACTGATTCCCTCTCTAGACCTATTGCATACTGCGATGTTTTCATATTAGAAACCCTCTTAGCTAATTTCCTCTTCATCTCCCTGCATGTATTTATGTGCTGAAGCAACTTCTACATCACTTTCAAACTTGTCTTGATCTTCCAATCTGATTTTTTCATCATGAAATCCCATTTTCTGCAAAAAATGATACCTACAACACTTGCGTAGTGTGCAACTATGAGCTACAACACTTGCACATTGTGCAACTATGAGCTACAACACTTGCGTGGCATGTTTGCACAAATAAATTTCTACAACTGATAATTTTTTATTGTCTCTCAAATGGTAAACTAGGTCAGGATGAATTTTTTTCAAAAACTTAATATCATCATGCTTATTCAACTGGAGAAATTTTGGAAAACCCCAATTGAGGGAATCAAGAAAATTCAAAAATGGTTGTAGATGATGGTGGCACATTTCTCGAATATAGTGAAGCATTTTGACCTGAAATTAAGTGATATTATTCATATTACCTTCATGCATCTCCTAAAACACTTTCATGGAAAACATGCACAGGATTTAAAAGTTATGATAAAAATGCACTTGCATAGCATCTGATCGCTAAACAAGTTCTATTTTCTCTTGTTTCCATGAAACCCGCATGAAAACCTTTTGCTGATTGTTGAAATGTGATGTCCCAAGTTTGTTGAAAGTCGAAACACATTGGAATGTACCTAATCATATCCCAATATATTATATGTGCTAACATTTGGCTCCTACTGGGGATGGTATCTTCCCTGCGAGGAGATAAAGAACAACAAACCAAGCACCTTATACATTGGTTTGTTCCAACCTCAACACCATAATCTGCAAACTGACCTGCAACCTTCTCCTTTCAAACTGAAACCAAATTGTAACCCAAACTGAGAATGAAAACAATTAACTTAACACTGAATTGAAAGTGCACTACTTTAAAAGATGCTCAGAGTGCTAAGCTTATTCATTCACACTCCTACCTACCCTAAGTTATGTTATGAGCTATCTGATTAGGTGAAATAAAAAATCCAATCCATCCATATAAGAACTTTATAAACTAATCCACCTCCTTGCTTACACTCCTTCAGAGACAAAATGTGAAGCCTACTTAACAACAACTCCAATGAAAAATTGCAAATAGATTCAACTTTGACAAAATTCAAAAAATTAGGCCCACTTTCTCACTCCAAGAAATATGCAAACAAATCCTCAAATGAATATTGTGGGGGCTCAGAAATGTCGTATTTTCATCCACCTTTCCCTTCGTCATTATTCACATTTCATCGCCCCATTAAACTTTCATGATATCATTTTCATAAATGTATTTGGGTTTCACCTTATTATTTTCCACTTTATTCATTTTAGTATTAAAAGAGAATTTGTGATTAAATTTTAGAAAATCAACATGTTTTCATATATATTTCAAAAATGTGTGATCTTTGTAATGTGTAGGAATATGTGAAGGATTAATTCAAAAAGACTTCTCAAATACCTCCTCCACCATTTCAATATTTCAGGATATAATTGAAGCCTATTTCAAGGAGGAGATCATGGGGAATAGATAACATATCTTATCCAAGATATATGAGAGATATGTGTGAGGATTTGAAGGGATCATATTTTGTAATAATAGGAAATTGGTTGAGAGAAAAGTGGTTCTGTAATTATGAGATGCTTATCTTATTTTTAAAGCTCTCATGCATGATGCAGGAGCATCGTTATCAATCACATGGATCAAGACTTATCAACGTCAAAGAATTTGTATGGGAGCTCAACGTTGGCTGTCACAACAAATATTTTAAAGTCCACCTTAACTCAGCGTCGAAATTAATATTTGGGGCACGCTTGAAATCAGGCTGGGAAAATTTGGAGGCACGCTTGGATAATTACGAGAGAAATGGGAGGTTCCACTACGGCTCTGGAATGCAACTAGTCTAGATAATCGTTAGGTTAGGTTATAGAGTAGACAAGTAGTCGAGAAAAACCCTAAGATCCCTCTATGATAAATAGAGGTTTTGTACGCCCGAATGAGGCTAGTCGGTAGTTGGTTGGAATAGAAGTTAGGGGAATATTTCAGTAGTTTTTGTTGTTCATTTATAGTTGTAACCATTTTCATTTTGGAATATAACAGAGGCAAATTGATCCAATGCATGGTGTGGACATTGTTTGCAATTCCCTGTTATTTTTCTTTCATGAATGAATGAATTTCGTTATGAGTAGATGGAACTGTGAATGATATGATAGCACAAAACTTTCCCTCTGCAAGGAGTACATAGAGACCGGTACAAGGCGTGCACAGTCGTCTGCAGGAACCCTAACCTTGTGTGAAGATATGGTGCAAGGCATGCACAGATCAAAAATTCGACTAAGCATCGAAGAGTCAGGAAAGGAAAACACCAAGAAGGCGAGACAAATTTCTCGAAGAGAAATCCTTCGGAATCTGAGTTATTGAATCCCTGAAACGCAAGGTGTGCATGGGAATTCAAAGTTTTTAGAGGACCAATCTCGGGAGGAATAAAACTTTCCATAAGTGATAGAGGACCCAAGAATCAGACTCATCGAAGGAGAAAAGGTTTGAAACCTTTGAAAACCTAGAAGATCTTCTAACTCTGAAGATAGCATAAGCACAAGGTGGAAAATACCTCAGTCATTTGATCTAAATTCTAGAGAATCGGAACCATCCATCAGGTTGGACGCGTGGTGAGAGATCAGCAATTCGCTGACTCACAGGAGGGAAAATTCAAAGGGGGAAATCGTTAGAATTCGCAAAACGCAAACTCGCGAAAAGATCGCAGTTGTTGGTCAAGGAGAGATTTGGACCATTGATTGTCCAGGAATAATTTCATCATTTCAGGGATCGAGAGAACAGAGGTGAAAAGTCTTTCGACCTCGCGATACGCGAAGTTTCGATATGTGAAATAACGACGAGATCTGAGCCATCAGATCATGGGGGAATCAAGACCATCAGACCGGGAGCTCTGAAAAATCGGCATTTCGGGAGTCAAGAGAATGGAGGTGAATCACATAAGGAATTCTTGATACGTGAAATCCCGACGCGCTTGAGAGTTGGGCCCTGGGTCATGGTGAATGGTCACATGGAAGGAGGCCAAGGGAAAAGCTAAGGAACATTAATCTATTTTCAGAGTTGGGGAGTTGGGGAGTCAGGGTTGGCTCACTCGCAAAGTCGTGACACATGAAATCGCGATGCTCTTTTTATCTAGGCAAGTGGTCACAGCCCGTGGTCGTGTGGAGGTGAGGCTCGTGCTTGGTGCTTGGTCGCGTAGGTAGAGTTTCATAAAGGACCAGTGGAATTGTTCATAAGATTATAGCAAGGAATCAAAGAGTTTCTTCAACTCGATAGATTTAAGAACGATCCTTGACTGGGAGGTCACCGGACCCTGTTGAGGCAAAGGTAGGGGGTTTGCATTAATGCATAAAAGAGAGTGCTATCTCTTGATGAAGGGGGGAGTGGTTATGATGTAGATTGGATTCATGAAAAGACTCTTTTTGTAAACCTACTTGTTGAATATTAATGCAAGTTTGAATTCAATGATCTTGTATGTATTTTAGAAGTTAGCATATGCTAATCTAAATGCTTCCATGTTGGTGTAGACAAGGGCCACCGATCCATCTTGGTAAGCTCATTGTAAATTATTAGTGTAGATTTTAATTTCATGTACCTGTTATTTTGATTTCATGTTATTTTTTATTTATTTCACTATTAGAGTTTGTTGCAAAGTGTGGCAGTGATCTTTCAGCATACATGAGCCTTAATGGAGCATCCCACTACACTTAGCTTTCTTTTCCAGAATTGATTAGGATACACCTTGCTAACGCATGCAAAATCAAGACCTCCATATCTCACCCTACATGCACCTACGATGGAGTGTTGCGAATGCGCAAAGTGTTAATTGTTGTTAGTTTAGTTTCTCTAGGAGATAGAATCAAAGTTCCTATCTTCCTTTCATGAGCCATCAATGAATAAGTCCATCACCTGAGAAAGAGATTTAAATCATATGTTTGTTTATGAGTTTTTCTTTATGAATTTGAAATGTGTGGAGAGTGTTATCTTTGAAGTGTGAAAACAGAGTGTTGAGTTTTGAATGTCTCTTCTTTATTCTATACTCATCAGACATAGATAAACTACCTATTGTTGGCACATATAGTGCATCAACTCTACTAATTACGAATCCTGGTTGATAATTTATGTTTGGTAATATATTATGCATATAATTGCACCAACCAATAAAAAAAACAATCATATTGTATCAACCCTTGAACTCCATCTTTTCTTTCATACAATTTCAATTGTTGATTGTCATAAAAGGACTAAAAATCTGCATTGGACTATTGTAACAAAATATCTTTTTGAAACAAGGATATAGTTGATTATGACACTAACTAATGATCATCTTCGCTTCCATCCTTACAACTAATCATAGGATCCAAATTGTGACTATTGAAACCCTCCTTATAATCAACTACTGGGTCATGAAAAAAAGAGATTGCTACAATTCATTGTCAATTTTCCCCTTTGAGTCTAGATGACTTTGCATCATTCCATACTCATGAACTTCATTAATGGTTTCAATATTTTCTCTCAAAAATTTAAATGAAACAAAACATACAGGCATAGAGTTACCTTCAATAAATTCACAATTTTCATCATATTCAATGTCGTAACTATCATATATGAGCTTAGTTCTTTCATCAGACTGCTAAAAAGGAACATTTTCCAATGACAAGTTTACATCTAATTGCAAATTTGAACTAATGAAATTCTCCATATACAAAGCCAAAGGATCATTTTCTAATAGAAAACATGAAATTGCTTGCTCTTGAAATTCAACCTCATAGTCATCATTGTACGCATCATACCTGGGAAAGTCATCCACATCTCCAATTTCATCAATGAAAAACATAGGGACAACTACTTTCTATTCAAAAGGATGATCTACCAACTCACTTTCATGATTTTCTTGAAGTGAATACATAAAATAATCAGCTTCTATCTCATGGTGACATGGATCCAAAATCAAATCAACATCATAAAAATTTAGGCCAACATCTTCTTCCTTAACAGGTAAAATATAATTTTCTGCAACATTATCACCATTTAAAACTTGAAGAACATGCATAATATTATCAACCCTCTGCTCAAAACTCATATCAGTTGTTTGTTGTTCATTGTCACTATCATATTCTTCAACATCCAAGTCCTTTTCCTTAATCTGATTTGGAAACTTTCCACAAGCTTGTAAATTGTCTTCAGCCTCTTGGGCGTCAGCGAACATTTGTTGCAAGGTGACATACCTTCTTTCCAATAGAAGCAAAGAAAGGCCTGGTGGGAAAGTTGTTGTATAGTGAAGCTTGGTAGTACCTTCAGGTGGTTGAATCTCCTTAGGTATATTTTAATAAATACTAGAAAACATCTTATTGAAACTCGATATAGTTCCATCTTTCTTTCTCCTTATGGAATAAAAATATGAAAGGAAAATATTCCATGTTATCCTCTCACCCCAAAATTCCAAAAAGACTTATCTCAATTTATCCCTTGAACTAATAAATTAAGCTACAAATGCCTGAACCATATTTTGGCATCCCCTTGTAAGGACAGAAAAAAGGCTCTCATAGACACATCATCATGTTAAATCTCAAAAAGGTGTATAAAATTCTCGAAGACCTAAATATTTTTTTCAGTTGAATGTCCATCAATCTCTCCATTAAACCTAAGAAGGTACTTATAATGTTTCAAAGGAAATTCATGAATGATGGAAGGCAATTTTATAGGATTGTATCTTTCTTGAATCTTGGAGGGTGAAGGATTAAGAACAGAAGGTACAAGCTCAACTTTGGTTTCATTAAGCTCACAAGAATGATCATGAACATCATATGGCTCAGAGGAAGGAGATTGGTGAATATTGGTTATACAAGAAGTATGTATAAGGATATACAAGGGTAGATATCGGAACTTCATTTGAATGCAGTAAGTGAAGAAATACTCTTTTAAAAAAATAAGGAAAGGACAAGGATATATTGATAAAACATAAAAGTACTTCTTGAACCTAAATTAATCTCGAGTGCCTAATTTTTCCATATGGCTCTTCCATGTCTCTTTCAACATGTATCATTCTCCATTGGAGTCTTTGAATCTGATTTGAAGTTTGGCAAGGCAAGGCAAGCCAAGGAAATACATGACAAGGCTAACCAAATCTAGACATGGCAAGACAAGGCAAGGTCTACGTCTACGTTTAAGTCTAGATCTAGGTCTACATTCTATATCTAGTTATAAAAGTTATTGAGTTGAAAGATTAGTTTTTATTTCTTTGATTTTAAATAAGGCCTTGAGTTTATTTTGTTTTCCATGCAATCCAAAAGAAATCGTGGATCAATAGTATAATGAGACTACACCATAAGGATGGGACATAAACCTATTTAGGGAGATCCCTTTCTATGTAAATCCTAGTAATTATGATAATTCATGTTTCAGGACTATGAAGATACTTTAGATATATGAATAAGGAGAGAATATGTTATGAAATTGAAATTATCATGCAAGTATTTTTATTTAAGATAGATGGGTTAACAAGTTGTAGAATTACATGCTTAATGAATCCTTTGGTTGTAATTTTTATGTATTAAACTTGTTCGTTTAGTACAAGCATTATTGTTTTTAGATAAAAAAAAGATATGATACATGAATTCCATTATTGTTTTATTAAATTAACTTGATAACAAATTCTCTCTAATGATGAAAATAACTATATTTTTACAAACAATTAGTTTTATGAATATCATAATGGAAGTACCTTTTAGAAAAAAATGAGGTTAGCCAAGGAAAGACATGGAAAGGAAATGAAAGGAATGGCATGACATGGCATGACATGGACTGACATCGAATGTCAAGGAAATACAAGGCATTGAAATACATGGCATGGCACAACATGGAACGGAAAGGTAAGGCAAGGCATGGCAAGGCCTGGCATGAAATGGCAAGGGAAGGCATGTCATGGCAAGGCAAGGCATGGAATGGCATGGCATGGAATGACATGGAAAGGAAATACATGACATGACAAGGAAAGGAATGGAAATGCATGGAATGGCAAGGCAAGGCATGGCTTGGAAAGGAAAGGAAAGGCAAGGTGTGACATGGCATGGAAAGGAAAGGCATGGAATGATAAGGCATGGCATGGAAAGGAAAGGAAATACATGGCATGAAAAGGCATGGTATCACAAGGCATTCCATGGAAAGGAAAGGCATGGCATGGCATGGAAAGGCAAGGCAAGTAAAGGCATGGCATGGCATGGAATTCCATGGCATAGAAAGGGAATGCATGGCATGCAATGGAATGTCAAGGAAAGACATGGCTTGGAAAGGAAAGGCAAGGAAAGGAGAGGCATGGATTGTCAAGGAAAGGAAAGGCAAATCATGGCAAGGAAATGCATGACATGAAAAGTAATGGCATGGCATGGCATGGAAAGGAAAGACATGGAACGAAAAGGCATGGAATGGAAATGCATGGAATGGAAAGGAAAGGAATGACATGACATGGAAAGGAAAGGAAAGGAATGTCATGACAAGGCAAGGCATGGTATATCAAGGAAAGGAATGGCAAGGCATGGCATGGAAATTAAAGGCATGGCTTGGATTGGCAAGGCAATGAAAGGCATGGAAAGAAAATACATGACATGGAAATGTATGGCATGGCATGGTAAGGAAAGGCATGGCATGGCAAGGCATGGAATGGAAATGAATGGCATGGAAAGGCATGAAATGACATGGCATGGAAAGGCAAGAAAAGGCTTGGCAATGTAATGCAAGGAAAGGAATGGATAGGAAATCAAGGCATGTCATGGAATGACAAGGCAAGGAAATGAAAGGCATGGCATGGCATGGCATGTCAAGAGAAGGAATGGAATGAAAAGGCATGGTATGGAAAGTGAAGGAAATAAAATTCATGGTATGGCATGGCATGGGAAGGCATGGTATGGAAAGGAAATGCATGTCAAGGTAAGGAATGTCAAGGCATGGCATGGCTTGGCATGGAAAGGAAAGGAATGGCTTGGGAAGGTAAGGAAAGGAAAGGAATGGAAAGTAAATGCATGGCATGGTAAAGAAAGGCATGGCTTGGCATGGTAAAGCAAGGCATGGCATGACAAGGAAAATAATGGCAAGGAAAGGAAATACATAGCATGTCATGGCAAGGAAAGGCAATGCAAGGCATGTAAAGGAAAGGAATCGAATGTAAAGGAATGGCATGGTAGGTGAAGTAAATGGAAGGCATGGAATGGCAAGGAAAGGCGTGGTAAGGAAATTCATGGAAAAGCATGGAATAGAAAGGCAAGGATGAGAAATGTTCCTTTTTTTGTGATTCTTATTTCATTGCAATTCACATTTTGATTTCAAGTTTTCCTTGCATACTATTATGGAAAGATATATATTTACTATTGTATAGGTTAAAATGGGAAGCTACATGGAAAGACATGCAAGGAGGGATTATTCTATTTTATATCATAGTTGTGTTCTAGGGATTTGTAAATGTAACAACCTATATTTTGGCCTTAGAAGGTTAGAACTTTTATTTTTACTTATCTTAGTGATTCATTGCTTAATACTTGTTTTATTTAGTTAGAATCATGTAGACATTTTCATATGAATCTATTTATGTATTGTACGATAATATTTTTATTGCTATGTGTTTATGATGATCATCATTTTGTGATTTGTTTAAACATAGAAATTGAAATGTGGAACTTCGTTATGTGGATACTAGTTCAAAACTATGTTGTGAATGTATAATAGATGCAAGGAATTTTGTAAAGAAACCCACATTTCTTAATTGAGCATTAATACAAATAAGGATTCTCATATGAAATTTGTAATGTATATGCATGGATATGATCTATGTGATATCGAAATGTCTATAGTTTTGAAGTGACCAAGGAATTGCATGGCATGGTAAGGAAAGGCATGGAATGGAAAGTTAAGGAAAGGAAAGACATGACAAGGTAAGGCATGGAAAGGAAAGGCATGGCGTGGAAAGGCAAGGAAAGGCATGGAAAGGCAAGGAAAGGCATGGAAAGGCATGGCATGACATGGCATGGCAAGGAAAGACAATGCAAGGCATGGTGTGGCATGGCATGGAAATGAAATCCATGGTAAGGCATGGAATGACATGAAATGGTATGAAAATGAAAGGAAAGACAAGGAATGACATGGAAAATTAAGGAAAGGCGAGGTATGGCGAGGCCTGGAATAGAAAGGCAAGGCATGGCATGGAAAGGAAATGCATGGAAATGAATGGAATGGCAAGGCAAGGCATGCCATGGAATGAAATTGAAACATGGCATGACATGGCATGTAAATTGAAGGAAAGGAAGGGCATGGCATGGAATGTAAAGGAAAGACATGGTATGGCATGGCATGTCAAGTGATGGAAAGGTAAGACAAGGAAATGCAAGGAAAGGTAAGGGAACACAAGGAAATGAAAAGGCAAGGAAATGTTAGGAAAGAAAGGAAAGAAAAGGCAAGGCAAGGCTAGGAAAGCAAGGCAAGCAAAAGAAACGAACGACAAGGCTAAGCATTGATCACATACTTTGTTTTGGATGCCCCATCGACTTGGAATCTTGAAAATTCATCCATGCATTTGTATAGCTTGGAATTCACACATGTGGAGTGGTTGCGTGAATGCAAATTCTTGGAGGGGAAATTCTATGTGGATACTTGGCATTTGAATTGTCTTGATGCATGCTTTTGGTGGCGTGATCCCCTTCATGAGAATTATTTTGCGTATACTAATACTATTTTTGGATGAGGGAGAATTGATTTGGAGAGGATAATTTCCACATGTTGGAACATGGTCAACCATGGATTGAGGAGAGATCTAACTAATTCATTATTATAATATTTATTTGAATTGTCATGGAGTTAGTTAGAAAATAATAATAATTTATTGTATAAGAGAGGAGACTCACTCTATAAATAATAATTCTCTCTCTCCATTGTAAAGGCTGGAGAATTTGGGAATTTAGGAGCTCTCCTCTTGGGCTACATTATATAACATTTTGGAAAGGTTAATGGAGAATTTGAGGTATATTTTCATTTGATGTGAGGATTTATTGTGCACTCATATTTTATGTGCTGATTTTGTATTAATAAACCCTTGTAACATGTTTTGATTTCCATTATAATGAACCATGCTTCATTTTGGATAGAGTAATTTAGGTTTAAACTCTCTTGTTTCCAATGTGATTATGTTAGCCTACATTATTGTTATTATTGGTTCCTCGAGTCTTAACTAGGATGGGACTTCAACCTTTTGTCAAATTTAGGTAATGAGAACCATTAATTGCTTATGGATTTAGCACTTAGAAATATTTTCCACCATAAGACATTCATTAATGTGTAACACAAGTATTTGTAATCACTTTAGAAAAACATCATAGATTCATACACATAAAATTCATACACTTTGAAATTCATACATTCAACAACATAAAATGAAGAAACAATGAAATTCATAAAAAAAATGTGAGATGAAATGTGTGTGTGCGTGTATGTGTATTCAAAATCATCTAAATTGTACATATTTTACAAAATGGCACCTCGTGCCCAATATACAAAACTATATCAAGTTCCCTAACATAAAACAACAATATGGTGGCCTAGATACAAAATGGCAGTAATTGGTCAATCATTGACAACTTCCACCCTCACCACCCTGGGGAGCATCCTGGAAATCTATCCTTCTTCTTTTGCTTGAAGAATCACCTCAAGTGGATTTGGGCCTTGGCGTGCTTCATCGTTTTGGATACTGCACAAAGAAAAAACATTGGTACAAGTTTTTTTCCACAATGAATTAAAAGAATTATAAAATTATACTTTGTAATTTAACATAAGACAACTCATTGCATATGGGACTGACAATCGTGATGGTGTTACCCTCCTCTGTGACCTTAATCGCTCAATCATGCCACCCTACATTAGGTACAAGGATAAAATCATCTAAATTAAACAAATATGCATAAAATAAAATTCATGATACATAAAAATTATCATCAACACATTATCTCACCGTGAATATCTTAGGCCTCAGTGGAGAGTCATTGGCAGGTGGAGCACTCAACTGTACAACCTACTTTAAGGAAACATCTATTGTGGTATCTTTGGTGGATGGGACCGATGGAAATGGTGGTGGGGGTGGGTGGAATATGGGTGCATCCACTATGGATGGATGCGATGGAAGAGGTGGTGTGGATGGGTGGCCTGTCGGTGCATCAATTGAGGATGCATTGAATAACAAATATGTTGGGGGTGGGTGGAAATGAATCCCCACAGGTTTTTCAAGTGATGGAAACTACATTTTCCTAGAGTAAGGTAACCCGTGAGAAAAGGACAAGTGCCCAAGGAGTGGAATAGTACTATAACTAGCAGATATGTTAGCAACGTGCATACATATTAATAATGTAATATCCCTAGGTCAAACCCAATTGTAAATGTAAATGAAAATGTAATTAAGTTGGTGACTTGTTTGAAATCATTTTGTATGCATATTTCATGGAATAGTGCATGCATGTACTGTGCAGTAAAATGATGAAGTTTGCACATTCTAGGATATCACGCACAACAACTTAAGTGCGCACAATTTTGAGGCCAGAGAGCCTTTGTGTACATGTTGTATTGATAGGCCGGTGAGCCAGTTATTATAAGATGGGATGCTTATGTTTTGATTAGGAAGGAGATCTTAGATGCTAAAGGCTAGTGAGCCTATTTTTTTATATACGTCTCATCATTAATATAAAATACATCATTGCGCACAGAACGACCATGATAAAAGAGTATGGGGAACTAAACTCCACTTATTAAGGGAAA
>SNQJ01S0032629.1:18304-31327 GCA_010110895.2 Picea sitchensis
GTTAGGTACCCAAATACAAAAGATACACTAAAATAAACGAGGAAAGGGGGAAAAGCTCATGGGAAACCCCCCCTAAAAGTACATTGTATGTAAAAAGAAGAACTAACATTTTCTAGGCAATTGTGTCCTTCAATCCAAGATGATTGCGTAGAGAATGAAACTTATTCTTAGTGAAGTTCTTGGTGAAGATGTATGTAGTCTGTTCTGCTGAAGGACAAAACTGCAGGTTGGTGATCCCCAATGTAGTGCATGTGGATCTTGATGTAATAGGTACCAGATGTAGTGCATGTGGATCTTGATGTGCTTCGTCCACTACCTCTCAATTGGATCTCTGCTGATCTTTAGAGTGTTCTGGTTGTCACACCATATGACGATCAATCGATGAAACTAAATGTGACATAACTTGAATGGTTATGTTAACTACCCCTCTATACTCTAGCTTGGCTGAAGATAGAGTAATAACATCCTGCTTCTTGCTCGACCAATAGACAATCCCAAAACCAAGACTGAGTAACCAGATGTGGACTTGCGGTCAATGTTATCACTATCCCAGTCAAAATAAGTTAACCCGATGAGGTCCAATGTAGACTCTGGTGAATAGTGAATCCCAAAGATGATGGTGCCTTGTACGTATCGAAGGATACACTTTGTAGCCTTCCAATGTAGCTCATGCGGGAACCTGGAGACTACTCCAACTGCATAGGAGAGGTATGAGCTGGAGTGTGTACAATACAACAAGCTCCCCACTAGATCTTTGTACAATGTGATTTCAACCAGTGGAGTGACCCCGCCATCCTCAAGTCTGACCTATGATAGGAAAGGATTCGAGGCATAATTGTAGTCTATCATGTAAAATATCTCTGCATACTTGTCATGAGACAGTTTAATGCCTGATGCATCTTGACTGATATTGAGTGCAAGGAATAAATGTAGAGGACCCATGTTTGTCATCAAGAACCTATCATGCAAAATCCTCTTGACTAAAACAATTGTTGAATTGGAGCAACCAGTGATCAACAAATCATCAACATACATAATTAGGAGTAGAAGTGAATCAGTCATCCTAAGCATGTAAACATTCAGGTCTAACTTATAATGTACAAACTTATATGACAACAGGTATGAGTCCATCTTGGCATACCATGCCCTCGAAGCTTGATTGAGGCCATAAATAGGCTTCTTCAGTCGACAGAACAAAGATGAATCCTGCATAAATCCCTGGGGTTGGTCCATTTATATATCCTCAGAGAGATCATCATGAATAGATGCATTCTTCACGTCCATCTAATGGAATTCTCATACCTTGGTTGTCACAATGGAAATTTCCAAGCGTATGGAATCCATCTTCGCTACTGGAGCAAAGGTCTCATTATAGTCAATTCCATGCATTTGTTGAAAGCCTTTAGCAACTAGCCTAGATTTGTATCTACTAACTTGTCCATCCATTGCGCTCTTGGTCCTGTAGACCCATATGCACCTAAAAAATTTCCTTTCTGAAGGAAGGGGAACCATATCCCAACTAGGGATGATTTTAAGGATGAAAAATTATTTTAAAATGTAGAAACCTTGGCGAATATTACTAATCCTTTGTATGCCAACTATAAATGTCTAGCAAAATTTTTGTAAATATTCAAATTTCTAAGGATTTTATATAGTTTGTATAAAATTTTGGTGATTTTTAAGTTAAAATAATTTTATCCTATAGAATTTGGGCAAATCAATTTTAGAATAGCGAAGATTGTTTTTGGAAAAACCATGGAAAATTAGCCCATGAGCGAAATTTAGCCCCTAAAATCATCTCTGAGATTCCCAAGTCTGGTTCTTAAGGAGGGAGTTGTACTCCTCCTTCATGGTGGATTCCCAAAAGGAATTTCAACAGTGTCGCCATAGGAATGCGGATTTGAAGACTGAACCAATAAGAGATGCCTAGGTGGCATTAGTTCAATATAAGTGAGTTCAAGAGGAGGCTCCTTTAAATCATATTGAATCATCCTAGTATAATTTGGATCCCCAACAAGATGCCATGCATCCTGAAGGGTAGTCTTGGCCCACTTGGGACTATTATCTGGCTCTACATCTTCATCTGCATGCACTGGCTCTACATTTGACTATAATGACTCTATATTTGGATCATCTGAATCCTATGAATCAAAACTCTCATCTAAAAAAGAGTCAACATGTGCATGTTCATCATCTCTGACAGGTGGAAGAACATAAGTGTCTACATGTAGCTGCTGAGGTACATGGGAGACACTTTCCTCAAATTAGACACTTCGCTCAATGATGAGCCAGTTAGAGGAAAGATCAATGAGTCTGTATCCATTCACACCGTCAAGGTATCCAACAAAGATACACTATGTTCTTTGTGTATCAAGTGTCTTCCTCTTCTAAGAGGCAATTCTGGCCCATGCACGTGAATCAAAAATATAGAAGTAGGTCACTTCCCGTTTCAGGCTTCTCTAGGCCTCATAGAGGGTCTTATCCTTGATAGATCTATGGGGAAATCTGTTTTCAATGTAGGTTTCATAATTAAGTGCTTCAACTAATAATATCTATGGAAGTGACTTTTCATGTAACATGTCAGATGCCATCTCTTTTAGAGATCTATTTTTCTGCTCAACAACTCCATTTTTCTATGGATTATAGGGAACCACGTGTTGCAACTAAATCCCTATCTCATGACAAATATTATGTATCTAATGGTTGACATAATCTTCCCTGTTATCTATTCAGAGGAATTTGATTTTCCTTCTTGACTGTGTCTCAACAAGGGATTTCAAATATTTGAGGTGTTCAAAGATGATGCAACCCCCCCTTCTCTCCTCGAGGTTTTGTGACCTCTCGGTTAAGGATATTCAAATACTTGAGCCAAATCATCTCTCTGAGCCTCTAATAGACCCAAAATTTCATTCACACAGGTCCCTTGTTGTTCCCACGTAGGTTTGACTCACCCACACACCCTTTCTCTGGTGCCTTTGGAAACTCAACTAGTGAGCACTAGCTCCTCTTCTAGGCTCTTCTTCAATATGACCATGGCTATGACCTCGATCTATCCCCCTTCGTGACTTCAACTTCGGGAGTTTTGTACACCCTAGAAAGACTCTTCTTCCGAAACAAGTGGATCTCTGCCACGTGTCATTTTGAATCCAACAGTGCATATCTATTCAACTTCATGACAATGGCTCTTTGATCCACGTAATTCTCCCAGACTCTACGCTCTGCTGCCACATATTCTCTTTGATACCGATGACTATGATTTCACTTCTCTCCTTAGGACTTTGGTGATCCCTCTCCTTAAACACTTTCAAACCTCCAAATGCATGAAGTGTCAAATGATGTTAAGCCTATCCTCCATGCAAATTTCCCAAATCTCATAGTCTAGAAAGATCCTAATTCTTTCAAACAGATATTGCTCACTGATTTGAGAAATTTTCAGTGGGCTCCTCCCTACTGAAGAATTTATTCTCGTTATCTCTTATGATCTTGTTCTTCCCCAAACACTTTAAACTTCTCAAAATATTTCTTGAACACTAATTCGAATATCAACCTTGTGCACACCTTGCAACAGGTTCCTTTACAAAACTCCTTTTTGGGAGACTGTGCACTCCTTGCAATAGTTCCTTACAAAACCCAATTTATCCTCCTGAAAAATATAACTTTGAGTGTGTTTTCCGCCTATGCACACCTTGTGAGGTCCTCTGCACTCTTTGCAAATAAAACTTCAAGCTACCCCTCCTAAGATTCTAAGTCAAAAGACTCTATCAATGCACTCCTTGCAGAGACTATGCACTTCTTGCAAATAAAAGTTCAAGTTATCTCTTCTGAGCTTCTGAGTCGAAATAGACTATGTCAATGCACTCCCTGTAGAAAATATGCACTCCTTGCACAGGCTTGTAGAAAAGAAAAAATTGAAAATTATATAAATCCTCATAGATTCATACATTCAACCATGTAATGCATTCATAACATAAGAACAAGTAAATACAAAGAATTTCAATTAAATAGAAAGCCTTCCATTCATTCATTGATGTAGACATAGTAACAACAACACCATAAATTTTGGGTCAACGCTTCTTTGTTATACTCATTAAAATGATATGTACATGGGATCATAAAATCTCGATAATCTTCAATGGTCTCAACAATAACAACTTCAATAGCTCTCAGTGACTCTTCAAAAACCTCATTTGGGAAACAATACATTTATTTATACAAAAAGACTCCTAGAGTTCTTTTCTGTTTGTCTACCTTAGTGTTATCCTATCAAATTAAAATCTTTCAACTACTAAGGATTATTACAATAAATGATCGGAAGAGACATATAAGAGCGAATGCTTTAGATTTGTACTACCATCTACTACGTTAAAACAAATACAATCTCCATCGATCTCATGCGATGGCTCATCCTCTAAAAATTTAATATGTTCTTTAATTACAATATTTTCAGATATTTCGTGACATGCCATCTTTAATTCAAAATCACTTCAAAATGTTCACTAGGCGTTTATTTGTCCTCCACTCGTGCTTTTATGATGATGCTCATGCATCATACTCCTCTGGAAAAAAATTCATGGACTCCTATCCATGAGATCCTATACTGACTTTCCATGCTTCTGAATATCTTCTTCATTTACCCAACTAGGATATTCTATTGAGTGTCCTTTCCACTTTACCAAATACTCAAGATAAGTCTTCTTCCTGATCTTCTTACCAATCCTCTAATCTATGATCTTCTCCATCTGTGGATTTTATTCTACAGACATATGCTTTTCCCACTGGATCTCTTTTTGATATTTTGATCCTCTTGTGTCATCTTCCCTATAAGGATACAGGTATAAAATGTTGAATATGGGAAATATACCCACACCCTCTGACAGTTCTATCTCATAGGTATTGGCATCAATTTTTTTTAGGATCTTGCATGGTTTTATATTTTTGAATTTCAATTGATTATGTGTTCCCCTTGGGAACATTTCCTTCCTGAGATGTGCTAGAACTTGATCTCCCAATCCAAATTGAATTTCTCTCCTATGATGATCAATTGTGCGTTTATATTCTCTGTTTCTTTTTTGCAACTTCTCTTTGATCTGATTATGAAGCTTCTAAATTTCTGCAGCGAAGTCTTATACTTGTGTGCTTATGAATTCATTCTGCTCCAAATCTCTAAAATATGATACTTCTCTTGGCTTCATTTCATATACTATCTGGAGTGGACTCTTTCCCATACTCTTGTTTGGTGAGTCATTGTATTCAAACTCTACTTGTGATAGAATCCGATCCCACTGGCTATGATGTTCAGTGACTAGACTCCTCAACAAATTTCCTAAACTCCAATTTGCCACCTTAGTCTGTCCATAGGTTTGAGGGTGATATGTTGAACTAAAGGACAATTTCGTCCCCAGTTTCTTCCATAATGTCTTCTAGAAATGACCAACAAATTTAGTGTGTTTGTTTGAGACAATACTCTTCGAAAACCCATAAAGTCTCACAACTTCCTTGAAAAATAGATTTCCAATGTGCGTTGCATTGCTAGTTTTCTAGCATTGGATAAAGTGTGCCATCTTTGAGAATCTGTCAACTACAATGAATATGGAATCGCTTCCCCTTTGTGTTTTTTGCAATCCCAACATGAAATCCATTCTTATTGCATCCCAAGGCCTATCTGGAATAGGAAATGGTTGATATAATCCAGTGTTCTATCACTTTCCTTTTTCATACTGGAAAATATTACATATGTTTACAAATTTATTCAAATCTAATCTCATACCTGGCCAATAATATGAATTGTTCAGTTAAAATGTCATGCTAGGCCTTCTAATGAGGAAAATCTCTTTATGGATAGGGGAAAACCACAACAGACAGAAATGACTATAGAAATCAACTATATTCTCAAGTATGCTATATAAACAAATATGCTAGCAAGACAAGATAAAAGGCCTACCTTGTCCAGACATTCAATGAAGTCCACCATTGGGCACTTGACCCAAAACAATATACCTGCAACTAGTCCTCAACAACCAAGCAATGAAATCATATGGTGACAATATATGATGTTAGCACACTCAATAGCATACATTAACATTCATAACAAATACACCCATGGAATAATAATTCAAATATTTGCAAGATATCGATTGGATGAGAAAATAGTATTTCTATTAAGATATGATTATCAGAAGTGAGTAAGTTACATACTTCTGTGTCGACACGGTTCGGAACCGAGAAACTAACTTCCTTCCAGCTGGGCCTCCACCACTTCAATCCTCCACCAAAGGCAAGCTCATGTAAGAGAGACAATGGAGTTCTCACTCAATAAGGGAAGATCTTGGGGGATGAACACTGTGTTCAAACTTAAAGGAAAGAGGGATGGAGAATCAATGTGAAGTGAATAATTCCTCCAAAGAAACTTTGCTCTCAAATTTGAAATATTTCTCCTCTTTTCCATAGCTCAAAATTGGCCCATTTATATCCTTCAAGTGGAACTGAAGGGTTGAGTCTGAATGTTTCTAGCATATGAAAGGCCAAGGATCATTGATCTCCTATCGTGACATGGAAACTCAACACTATTTTACAATTTTGGGCACATTTCCCAATGTACACGGGATGTAATGGTGCAACCTATGTATACACATGATGTATACTAGGAAAGGTGCGTATATGTAGAAAAAATGTATTTTTAGCTCTGGGATTTGCAAAAATGGATGAAAAGTCTGCATATGGAAATGGAAAAAGGCCCTCTGTGCAATATTGCATAGGTTGAGGAAAATCTTTCTATAACAGGCCTCCACTATGTTTTTCTTTCAACAGATTATCTCTCATTGAGAATTTTGGTATGAACAACTGGCTACCTTTAAAAAAAAATCCATCCTAAATTGGATACTCTATCCACTGGATTTTGTCCCTAATCACAAAATTTTCACATGATTAATATGCCTCTTTAAAATATGGATCATCACAATACATATCCTTAAGGTGTTCAAACCCTAAGGTTTTCACTTGAAATTCCTGCAGTATCAGACATCTCTTGCTCATTGCATCAACAACTTTGTTAGCATTACCAAAAATATGTTTAATGACAAAAGTGAAATTTTGCATAAACTCTATCCACTTAGCATGTCTTTGATTTAAATTATCTCGTCTTGTTATGAATTTTAAAGCCTGATTATCGTTGTACAAAAACAAATCCTTTGGAACAAAATAGTGCCTCCATTTCTTTAAGGAACTTAGTTACTGCATAAAATTATTTATCATATCTGGAGTACTTACTCTTGGTATCATTCATCTTCTCACTAAAATATGCAACAGACCTATTATCTTGGCTCAAGACTGCTTTGATTTCTACTCCACTAACATCACATCGGACTTGAAATGTCTTTCTGAAATCTGGCAAGACCATAATCGGTTATTCTATTATCTTCTCCTTTAATATCCTGAATCTTTTCTCAACTTCTTTTGTCCACTTAAAATACTTGTGTCTCTTCTTCACCATATCTAATATTGGTGCACAAATTCCACTTAAATTTCTAATGAACTTCCAATAGAATCTTGCTAATCCATGGAAGATTCTCACCTCGAATATGCTTATTGGTGATGGCCATTCTATGATTTATCTCACCTTCTCTAGAGGCATCTTCAATTCATTTGAAGAGATTAAAAAAAAAAGTAAATGAGTTAGGTCTTCATAAATAAGTATTTCTTCATATCAACAATCATGAAATTAGGGATCATCCAGATACACAATCGCAAAATTAACAATAAAATATTTTAATACATCATTCATCAACCTAATAAAAGTACTTGGGGCATTTGTTAAGCCAAATGGCATAAGAAGCCACTCATACAACCCTTCATTTGTTTTGAAGGATGTTTTCCACTCATCATCTTCTCTCATTTATCTGGTGATATCCACTTTTCAAGTCTATTTTTGAAAATCATTTTTCTCCACTCAAACAATCCATTGAGTCATCCATCCTTGGCAAATGAATTTTGTACCTAATGGTGATTTTGTTTATATCTCTTGAGTCTGTACACATTATCCATCCTCCATCCTTTTTTGGACTTAACACAGTTGGTACTGCGCATGGAATCAAGATTTCTCTGACTAAACCTTTATCCATCAAATCCTTGATTTGTTTCTTTACCTCCCCATTCTCTTGAGGTGTCAATCTGTACGCTACTTTGTTTGGAAGAATCACTCCTAGTATTATATCAATGTGATGTCTAATACTCTTGAGGGGTGGAAATGAGTGACGTAACTCATCCACTACTATGTCAGAAAAATTCTCCAACAACTCTTGAATTTATTTAGGAAGATCATCCATAGAAGTACTTGTAAGAATGACTCTAGGCTTCCTCACCACGACAAATTACATCTCCTCTTCCTTCTTGAATTCACTTAGGAGTTCCTTCCCACTCATGAGAAGTATACTTGTGTTAGATTCTTCCTTCACCTTCTTATCCTCTATTGGTAGTAGCATGTGTGTCCTACCATTTTTCTCCAAGGTATATGCATTTTTTCTCCCATCATGAATGAAATTCCTGTCAAACTGTCATGGTATTCCCTAAAATACATGACATACATCCATGGGAATCACATCACACAAAATATCATCTCTATATCCTCCTATATTAAATTCAACTTGGCATTGTTTAGTTACCATTTAAAGTTTCGTTTCAGTAACCATAAGACTCTATACGGATTTGGATGTCCAGTTGTTTCTAGCTCCAATTTCTCCACCATTTCTGTGGATACTAAGTTATTAGTGCTCCAACTGTCATTATCACCTTGCATACCTTGTATTTTGTCTTGCAAGCAGTTCTGAACAAACTGTTCCTTTGCACTAGTTTTTCCACTTCTGGCTCTGGCTTCAAGAGAAACTTCATCATCATCAAAGATCTCCCATCTTCTTCACTTTCTTCCTCAACATTTGTCTTTTGCGCTTCCGAAATGCGATCTTAACCTCCTCCTTCTTTGTTTTTCTTGGGGCATTCCCAAGACATGTGTCTTTTTTCTCCACATGCATAACACTTCACCTCTCCTCCTATGCCTCTTCCTCTTCCTCAAGGAAAAGCATTCCTTCCACCATATTGTCTCCCTCGAGAAATTTCTCCTCTTTTTGTATGGCTGTGAAACTTTCCAGTCTCAATCTTGGGCTTATGTGCCTTTTCATGGACAATTTCCTTACCTCTGTTTAGACTTCTTCCTTTTCTTTGTTGGATATGTTTCCTGGCCAACTTCTCTTCTGCTTTCAACGCAATATGATAAGCATCATCTACTTTCCTCACTGTTATCATGCTGATTTCATCCTGTATTTCATTTCTCAGGACATTTGTATACCTCACAACCTTTTCATCATCTTTTTATCTATGTTCAACCCTGATGTTCAGCTTATAAAATTCCTCGGTGTATTCTTTTACTGTCAATCATTTCTATCTCAGGTTATGTAATTTCCTGAACAAATTTATCTGATAGTCCTTTGGTATGAATTTATCCTTTATCATGGCTACCATTCTATCCCAATTATTGATCTTTTTCTTTCCTTTGCTTCTTCTATTGGCTTGTAGTTCATCCCACCACAATGTTGCATGCCCCTTCAATTTGGTGACAACATGTTTTACCTTCTTCTCCTCATCAACGTCTTCATATTCAAAGTACTTGTCCATTTATCGTATCCAATAAAGTAATTCTTCAACATCTAAGTTGCCTTCATACATTGAGATGTCTATCTTTGCTCTGAATCCCAATTTGACAACAACTTTCAGCAAGCATTGTTCTGCAACATCCTCTACTACATCTTATTCAACTTCTATCTCTTTTCCCTCTACATCACTGACGTATCCAACATCAAGTCCTCTCCTTTTTTTTGTCTCCATAGAATATAATATGGCGCGAAGTTATATCATCTCCCTTTCCACAACTCGATATGCTACAGGTGGCTACACACATCTTCTAGGCAGCATGTTGTTGAACTTTCTCCACAATGAGCTTAAGAGAAACTTTGTTTCTGATACCACTTGATGTTATTAGACTATATTCTCCGATACCAATTTGATGTAGCCCCTCCTTATCTCCTCGGGGTTCTTTGACCTCCCAGTCAAGAATCTTCAAATACTTGAGTTGAATCAGTTCTTCATGCCTCTAATATACCTAGACTTTAAGTCACACAGATCCCTTGTTGTTACCCATGCAGGTCCGACTCACGCACATGCCCTTTCTCTGGTGCCTTTGGAAACTCAACTGGTGAGTTCTAGCTCCTCTGCTAAGCTCTTCTTCAATATGACCAGGACTATGACCTCAAAATATCCCCCTTCGCAACTTCGGCTTTGGGAGTTTTGTACACCCTACACAGACTCTTCTCTTAAGTTCTCTTCTTCTGAAACAGGTGGATCTCTGCCACATGTCCTTCTGGACCCAATGGTCCATATCTACTCAACTTTATCAACTTCACTACCGTGGCTCTTTTCTCCACACAATTTTCCCAGACTCTCTGATCCACTGCCACATATCCCCCTTGATACCAACCGCTAGAATTTCACTTTGCTCCTTGGGACTTTTCTTGGGCCATGAATATGACCTATATTTTGCATATCTTTGACTTGTTTTTCACCTGTTTTGCACCAGTTACCAGCATCTTATATCTCCTTTCGACAAATATCTATCTATTTTTCTACCTTTCGAGCCTATATCCTTTTGCCCTACCTAACAATGTTTATGAGGTAAAAATATAATCTTTTAATACATTTTGCGAATGTTTTAATCTTTTGAATGTTAATTAAAAGAATGCATACTATGATTAATGGACTAATGCAATACTGGGATGCAACTCTTTTGACTACCCTATTGCAGATTAACACATGTTGACACGGCCTCCTTTTTACTCGTGAAGCTTCATAAGATTTGATTCCACTTTAGCATACAAGCTGGACTCCTATTCAAAGAAGAACGTATGCAAAGATGCATTAACTGGAAGTTGTTATTAGAGGTGAATCTCATGACACTTTGTGTCATGAGATTTCCCATTCACGTTTATTATGTAATTAATATTCTGTGTAATGCATGGCTTTTCCATTTTTAGCATTGGTAGTTAGCTTAGATGGAAGATCGTTGATCCAAAAACAAGGATTAAAAACATTATAAAACGATGGGTCTTCCCTGGTATGAGGGCAACGATTGATTTTGATAAACTCGACTAAGACTTTTGCTGAATAGAATGATGTTGGTTTTCTCTCTAAATTGATGTCTAGTTAAAGTTGAACACATGGATTAGTCGTTTCTACAATAGTTGTTGAATGGATATGGTAGTGTAGATCATTTTCTTTTGAAGCATTAATAGGGATCTCTGTCTCTATGGGAGGGCCCACCATCAGAGGTAGATGATCTCTCCATTTTATAGTAGATATATATAGTAGATGTTGATTGTCTTTTCTATAGAAATAATCACTATAGAAATCGTTTTATGTTTTTATGATTTAAATACGCAACTGTTAGATTGAATTCTATTATAATTTAGATCACATGGCATTGTATATCTGTAGAGTAATCTCTGTGCATAGAGCGTAGGATAGTTGGTAGATAGATTTGAATAACCATGTTTTGTGCTTTGTAGATTGAATCATCAATTTGCCAAAATCGTAGATTGAACTATAGGATAGAGATAGTGAATGGTAAAATTAAATAGATTTTAAAATAATTCATGAAGCTTGGATCATTTGAATTCCTGTTAATATAAATAGATGCATGCATGGTAGTTGAATTTCAATGAATTTAGTCAGCTGCCTGTAGGTTTAAAACCAGAACATAGAAGGAAGTCTGATTAGTTTTTATCATTTACTTTTACACAGGTCGGTTGAAGGAAATTGCAAAGTTAGTGACTTAGATTGAATTTATAGTTAGTGGATAATTAATGAATTTGATTTAAGAGTTAGTTGTGATTTTGTAGACTAAGAAATGACATCAAGATAGCATAGATTAAATTTATCCTTACGGTACAATCTCATAGGATTTTTCTTTCGTAGGAAATAGATTTACCCTTAAAAATATAATAGAGTTGTTGTTAGTGTTTCATACCCATTTCACACTAGTTACTCTATTTTGTACTTGTTCAACACTGTTATGATTATTTCAGTTAATTAGAATTTAATTAGGTTTAATATTTCCTTTTTGAACAATGAATTTTAAATCATTATTTTTAGATCTAGATTCATAGAGTATTTCTCCACTAGCACCCACAACACTGTAGATGAATACATAATAGAAGAGAATTTTGTGATCAAGATTAAAACATTTCTTTCTGCATTTCTGATAGATGAATTGTGAATTAATAGATTATAGAATAGGATAGGAGTTCTGATAGAATTTAGATGATTTCAAGGAAAGCTTAGAGTTATGTTTGGTATTTAAATTACATTTCTCTAGTTTGGCATAGATTAAATGGTTTGCTTAGAATTAGTTGTAGACAGTGGATGGTTAAAATAGAATAGATGAAATTAATGGTTAAATATCCTTTCCTGCATTTTGAAAGTAGAGTGTTTTATAGATAGAGTAATTTGGCTTCTTTTGAATAGTTTTTAGAAAATTCTTACCCGCACATATAGTGTAGCATCTCTAAGATTACCAACCCTGGTCTAACAATTTAATGTTTTTAGGTCATTAGAAAAGTGATATGACATTTTTGGCGCTGTTGTCGAGGAGCTATTTGAAAGGTAAGTTAGATAGTTGGATTTATTATTTTTGACATGTTTGGTTTGGTGTGGTGTTTTCTAGAAGGTTGACGGAGGAGGAGCTGTAAGACGAGAGGTAAGAACCTATGCATCTGTTATCATGGGTTCCTCTGAAACTCAATCTTAGTCTTTATTTTATTAACGTTTTTTTTATAGTATGTTTTCATGAGAAATAGAGATAATCGAGGTAGATTTAGGGGAAACTCAAAACAAGAAAAAGATCCAAAAAATATTTTTGGTGGGCGACAGGGTTCTGTCACCACATCTGCAGATAGGTATTCTGAGAAAAAACAACAAAAAGGA
>SNQJ01S0032629.1:43074-60306 GCA_010110895.2 Picea sitchensis
GTTTTTCTCTTGTCTATATAGTTTTGTTTCTTGTATTATTTGATCTATTTTTAAGTTTTGCAGGATTGAGGCAGGTACAAAATGGAAGCATCTTTATTTTTCGCAACAGGTAAGAAGGTAAAATTGTTTATTTTGAGAAAACATTTTATAATACTACCATATTATCTTGCTTTAATCTAATAAATTTTGAGATTGTTTGCTTCCTTTGTTGCTCATTAAAGTATGAAAGGAGCATCTATCGGGTATAGGCTTATTCCTTTTCCGGACCCGGTATATTATTATGGGAAAGAAACCCTTGGATTCTTCTTTTAGCCATTTTTCAAACTCTCAAAATGTGAAAAAACAATGAGCGATAACTAACTTGGGCTCGTAAAATCCACAAGTAAGTGATTATTGTTCCACCAAATCATTTTCTGCAAATTTTTATATTTGCACTCAAGTTGGATGATGTGGGATACATTAAGGTACACCTTCCAACAAGTGTCACTCCATCGACATCAACACCTTATCTGGAGATGAGGCTAGAGACTATTTAGTACCCTGGAATCTGCATGCCTTAATGGCAGATCTCCTTGCTAACAACCATGGGAATACATTAATGTCTCTTGGTTGATAGATCTTACAGGTGACTCGACATCAGAATATCTATTCGTACCTGTTAAGATGTACTACAGGTACCTTGAGGCCCATTGACATCAATGGTGGGTCCTCTCGTATTGGTTAATATCATACATTAATGGCTGGCAATCCAATGATTTCTTTTTGTGTTTGACTTCAAAACATTTATTCACACAATAAAGATTTGTACCATGGGTAAAAGCTTTGAAGCTGTTGCAGATTTGATGATTTTGGTTGATTCCTCTTTGAAATAAAAGGAGGACAGGTTCAGAGTTAGTCAGAGATTTGTTTGCTCCAAAATGGGAACTTTTTTTACACCTCAGTAGGCTTGGGATACTTGTCCAGATATAGTTGGTGTTTGGCTAGAGATCACTCTGTTCAGATTGTTGTCGCTGCAGTTATTGTTCATCTTATTTCAACATTTTTCCAGTTTCTGTTTCGTACCAGTTTTGCACCAGTTTATTTCAGCACTCTTTCAGTACTTATTTTGTACCAATTTTGTACCTATCTGGTACTTAGTCAGTTTACTCATGCGAAATAATAATATTAGTTCCAGCCAAAAAAAACATCAAATTGGTTTCAAAAGGATCCGAGGACACTTTGTTGCAGAGAAATTTTCAGCTGTATGATTCATTAAAATCAAAGGAAAAGCAAGGAGAATTTTTATAATGTCTTTATACCAGCGTAGCTGGGACAGAGGCATTGTGGTCAGTAGGAGACATCTATGGAAAAATGATACACTCGGTCTCTGATCTTCAGCACCTATTACAAAACATGAAACCAGTAAGTAATGGATGAGGTATGTGCTTCTTTAGTTAATCATTCAAATTATTAATACATTTAAAATTATTAAATGAATGATCGATTGCCGCCATTCTTCCATAACGAGATTTGGCCTTTGACAAAATGATTTCACATGCCCTCCCCCGATAATGATTTTATCCTTACCATGTGGTACGTTCTCTCCATTTACTTTCGCATGATTTCATGTACTCTTTTGAACCTTGATACGCTCCACTCATGAACATTATCTATCCCACGATTTTAAATAAACTTTTCCATGATTAAGATCGTATCTTTGAAATCACTGTTATCTCTGCATGATTTCAGTAATGTATTTTCTGGTACTTCGGGATGGTTAATTAATGATGAAAACGTTTGATCAACCACACATAATGATGCCTGCGGATGTTTTACTTTTTTTTAAACAGTGTTTAACCCTGTCGCGCATAATGTTTCTGCCCTTATCCATTCTCAGCCCGACCTGCATAATTTGTTGTCTTACCTTCACCTCTGTACCCGTAAACATGGTAGCTAGTCGGCATGAACCAGATAGTCTGGCCGAGATTGCTTCCTCGGTGGAATTTCGAGATACCAAGCACATTTTTGAAGCCGCAAGATGGATCCCCTTTCTGGAGAAATTTGATGGATATGATCTGGAGATTGCTCTGCAATTTGCTAAGACCTTCGACGGGCATCGCACCATTATCAAAGGCCTCAAATTGGTAATTACAGAGAGTCTTATCAGTCGGGCAGTGGGTCTGTCACGCACAGGGGAAAGATGGTGTAAAGGCAAACCAGTTGCAAAGGATATTTTTAATTAGCTGTTGATTCCTGAATTCAAGGATGCTTACTGGTCAAGAGGCATTCCTAAAACCTGGTTTTCGGGCTTATGGGATAAGGTTCTGTATATTTTGCAAAATTTTGTCACCTGTGAAGGACATTTTGATACTTTATATATATATATATATATATATATATATATATCATGCTAAGTTGTTACCCCATCTGTCTGGAAGGAACTGCCCCTATGAACATTCTGTATTATCTGCTCCAAACCCTGGGAAAAATGGCAAACCAGATTCAGAAAAGTACAACTAATCCTAAGGGTAGTTTGTCTTACCATGGGTTAATTAAAATTCTTGTTTAATTTTCTTTGGAAGCCAAAGATTTAACCTCGGAAGGGTATCTTGAAGGGAATTTTAAACCTGGTAAATCTAAGAAGTCGGGATCAAAGTCGAAAGCCAGTAAGGCTACAATTTTATCTAATAGATGGAATCGGCTTCAGTCTGCCTCTAAATTACATGAATCCCCTGCATCTGTTAATTTCGAAAGACATGGAACAAAGAAAAAGCGTGATATTACTGAACCAAAAACACCCTCTGAAAGTAAAAAGCGGTCGAGAGTGCTATTCTCCCTCGATACCTCTGAAGCTCCAGTACTCGATAATGAAAATACAAAGGAATAGGAAGACAAGTGTATAGAGAAGCCAAATCCAGGTAAGGAAACGATGGAGTATATTGAGTCGAAACTAGTTGCAGATAAACTGCCTAGCCTTTTTCAGTTTGAGCTGGGATTGGATGAAGACCTCGACTCTCATAGAGGCGAGGACTTCATTTTTAAACCAAGAATCAAAGAAAAGTCTTTAGCTAACCCTTCTCATTCAAATCCTATGACCAGAAGTAAAATTGCTAACCTGGAAGAAGCTCCTACAGTGGGAACAGATTTCCAGCCAAGTCGAACTTGGAGCATGTCACGATTATTAAAAGAAGTTCACAGATAGGCAGAAGGTGTTGAATAATTTGGGAAAATTCCTCAGGAGGAAGAGATTGTTCCAAAACAGGATGTTCAGGGCCTCATTGGTAACCCTGCAACTGATGTTCTTGACTTTCAACATCCTGTAAATAGTGAAGACCTTGTTGAAGACCTTGTTAACTCTATTTTGAATTTTGTTCAAGGTTCTTTTGAAAATGAAATTGAAGATTGTAAGAAAACAGAAGAAGCCCCTGAGGTACATGAATCAATGTCTACACCAATGCAAGAGAATGTTGATGGAAATTCCAAAGGTTTTTCTCCTACAGATTTGATGAACCCTCTAGATGTTGATTCTCAAAGTGGCTAAGGATGTATTTCCCTTGGCAGACTGGTAAGAAGAAATCTGCCCCTAAAGGAGAAACTTCAAGAATATGAAGTTCTTAATAGGCATATAAAAACAAAGAATGAGTTGAGAATAATCCATAACACGCAACTAAGAGCTAAGGTAGAGAGGACAAATGGAAGGCAAACAGAGTTTATTAAGAAGGTGCAGAAGATTAAGAAGATTGCTCATCAGAGACAAGCATAGATCAGAAGGTTAAAGAAGTGAGTTAGACAGTTGAAGATACAAACAGTTCCTGGTTTCCAGGTTCTCATTAATTCCCCTATTCCTAGTCCTGTTGCATGAGGACATGCAAGTACTTCAGCCTGGGGGAAATGTTGGGTCATGAATATGACCTCTATTTTGCATATCTTTGACTTGTTTTTCACCTGTTCTGCACCTATTATCAACATCTTATATCTCCTTTTGACAAATATATATCTATTTTGCTACCTTTCTAGCTTATATCCTTTTGCCCTACCTAACAATGTTTCTGAGGTAAAAAGATAATCTTTTAATACATTTTGCAAATGTTTTAATCTTTTGAATGTTAATTAAAAGAATGAATACTATGATTAATGGACTAATGCAATATTGGGCAGCTCTTTTGACTACTCTATTGTAGATTAACACATGTTGACGCGGCCTCATTTTTACTCGTGAAGCTTCATAAGATTTGATGCCACTTTAGCATACAAGTTGGACTCCTATTCAAAGAAGAATGTATACAGAGATGCATTTACTGGAAGTTGTTATTAGAGGCAAATCTCATGACACTTCATGTCATGACATCGCCCATTCAAGTTTATTATGTAATTAATATTCTGTGTAATGCATGGCTTTTCCATTTTTAGCATTAGTAGTTAGCTTAGATGGAGGATCGTCGATCCAAAAACAAGGATTAAAAACATTATAAAACGATGGGTCTACCCCGGTATGAGGGCAACAATTGATTTTGATAAACTCGACTGAGACTTTTGCTGAATAGAATGATGTTGGTTTTCTCTCTGAATTGATGTCTGGTTAAAGTTGAACACATGGATTAGTCGTTTCTGCCATAGCTATTGAATGGACATGGTAGCGTAGATCATTCTTTTCTGAAAAATTAACAGGGATCTCTATCTGTGTGGGAGGGCCCACCATTAGAGGTAGATGATCTCTCCATTTTATAGTAGATATATATAGTAGATGTTGATTGTCTTTTTTGTAGAAATAATCACTGTAGAAATCATTTTATGTTTTTATGATTTAAATATGCAACTGTTAGATTGAATTATGTTATAATTTAGATCACATGGCATTGTAATTCTGTAGAGTAATCTCTGTGCACAGAGCATAGGATAGTTGGCAAATAGATTTGAATAACCATGTTTTGTGCTTTGTAGATTGAATCATCAATTTGCCAAAATCGTAGATTGAACTATAGGATAGAGATATTGAATGGTAGAATTAAATAGATTTTAAATTAACTCATGAGGCTTGGATCGTTTGAATTCCTGTTAATACAAATAGATTCATGCATGGTAGTTGAATTTCAATGAATTTAGTCGGTAGTCTATAAGTTTAAAACCAGAACGTAGAAGGAAGTCTGATTAGCTTTTATCATTTACTTTTACATAGGTCGGTTGAAGGAAATTGTAGAGTTAGTGACTTTGATTGAATTTATAGTTAGTGGATAATTAATGAATTTGATTTAAGAGTTAGTTGTGATTTTTTAGATTAAGAAATGACATCAGGATAACATAGATTAAATTTATACTTACGGTACAATCTCATAGGATTTCCCTTTCGTAGGAAATAGATTTACCCTGAAAAATAGAATACAGTTGTTGTTAGTGTTCCGTACCCATTTCGCACTAGTTACTCCATTTTGTACTTGTTCAACACTGTTATGATTATTTCAGTTAATTAGGTTTAATATTTCCTTTTTGAACAATGAATTTTAAATCATTATTTTTAGATCTAGATTCATAGACTATTTCTCCACTAGCACCCACAACACTGTAGATGAATAAAGAATAGAAGAGAATTTTGTGATCAAGATGAAAACATTTATTTTTGCATTTCTGATAGATGAATTGTGAATTAATAGATTATAAAATAGGATAGGAGTTCTGATAGAATTTAGATGATTTCAAGGAAATCTTAGAGTTATGTTTGGTATTTAAATTACATTTCTCTAGTTTGGCATAGATTAAATGGTTTTCTTAGCATTAGTTGTAGACAATGGATGGTTAAAATAGAATAGATGAAATTAATGGTTAACTATCCTTTCTTGCATTTTGAAAGTAGAGGGTTTTATAGATAGAGTAATTTGGCTTCTTTTGAATAGTTTTTAGAAAATTCTTACCCACACATATAGTGTAGCAACTCTAAGATTACCAACCCTGGTTTGACAATTAAATGTTTTCAGGTCATTAGAAAAGTGATATAATTTACCTGACAACTTCGACCATCATGCTCCTTAAACACTTTCAAACCTCTGAATGCAGGAAGTGCGGAAGGATTCTAAGCCTATCCTCCGTGCAGCTTTCCCAGATCTCACAATCTCGAAAGATCCTGATTCCTCCAAATGTATCTTTCTCATGGATTTGAGAAATTTTTTGTGGGCTCCTCCCTACTGAATAATTTTCTCCCGTTATCTCTTATGATCTTGTTCTTCCCCGAACACTTTAAAATTATCAGAATGTTTCTTCAACACTGTGTCGGATATTAGACTTGTACACACCTTGCAATAGGTTCCTTTATGTTGTTCCTCAGTTTGTACTTTAAGGCTCTAAAGTACATCGTCAAGGCATCCAAAAAGATAAAGAAGGATAAGGATAAAAAAGGTGAGTTATATGAAAAGGGTTATTGTTGGTTCCTTAACTATCTCTGTCTAGCTTCCCAGGTTTCCTGGATACTAATGTCTCTTTCAAGTACTGCCCATGAATGTTATAACTCAACTTGGTTATTTTATGTCTGTAGGATGGTATTGAATAAATTCAAAGTGATGCTTCTTTGATCTGATAGTCGAGGTTCGATATTAGGCTGTCGTGTAACTGGAACAGTCATGAGGAATGGAGATTGAAAGGATATATTCTTGTGCTTTATTTTAAGGGTTCGCTATTTCTGTTTCAAAAACTATAAGGAGAACTCCAAAACTTTGAATTAATAGAAAGACGAAACTAAAGGTCGTTTCTGGTATCTAAGTTAATGTTTTTTTAAAAAAAGGGAAATGTATGAAATGAAAAGAAAACATAAAGCTTCTGAACAAGGTGAGGTACAATTCAAGAGGAATCTCACTTTATGACAGAAGAAGAAAATAGTTAGGAAGAAATCTTAATGAAGCGTAAGATATTGAAATCTAAAAGATCCACAGGTCTTGTATATGCTGATATCCGATACAGAGGAAAGGTTGTAACCGATTAAATTACAAGAATAATTAATTACCACAGTAGAGGTTATACTAAATTGCAGTTAAGCATTCATCGAAGAGATATATGAAAAATATGAAACAACAGAGAAACACATAACTCAAACTTGATTAGATCTGGAATCTTCAATCTGCATTTGTATTAATCCAAAAATATCTTCAAATTCTTCTTTACAATGCGCCCCCAAAAAAGGCCCACTTTTTCAGTCCTCTGAAATTATACTTATACGGGATCACTCATGATTGTTGGTTGGCGATCTCCTAACTTCCTAGGGACAAATAGTTACAAAAATGGAAACCTCAACCATTTACATGATTATCTTTTATTTTCTTATCATCTCGATAATACATGTTTTCAAAATGATACTTCATTGTTTTATTGAAGTATCTCCTTCTTTCAACCCAATACATTCAATACATTTTTCAAGAAAGTGTACAAAACTTCTGGGAGGCTCTGGAAAATGATTTTCTTTGAATAGATAAATTTTTCTCTGGATTTTTGGAAGCCGGTCTTCGATCCCCTTACCAGCAAACTTGATTGATTGAAATTTCAAGTTTGGTTTCACTAGCCACTTGTCTATTAGGGTAACATCCATTTCCTTTAATTGTGAAATTTTCAACTAAATTTTGTTCAAACCCTCTTTGAAATTCAACTGGTGTCTTACAATGTTTATCTGTCCTAATTGCCTAGTGCAATTGTCTCTTCCAATACCTAATGATTCTTTGTCCAACAAATCAAAGATTTCTTCACAATCATCTTTGATTTCTTTGGATATATTCTTATTTTCTGTTATGTTGGTTTCCCACACCTTGAGAATGATATCACCTCTCATCTTCTCCGTGACAGAAAGATTTGGAATTTTCGATACTCCTTCACTTTCTAAACATACAACTACTTTTTGAAAAGTGGCCCTTGTTTCTTTAGCTTCTTTTTCTTTAAAAATAATATTATCATGAGCATTGCTTACTTCCTGAAAAAATATTCCGAATAATCTCTACTTGGGAGATTACTCTCTGTTTCTCAGATTCTATCTTCGCATGTATTTCCAGTGACAGGTCCTGAAAAACTTTCAAATTTTTAACTTGTCCTTTTATTGAATTCAACTCAACCTGTAGTTGTCTTACCAATTCTTCTTGTCGAATAACCTGTATTTGGCTAGTTTGCATCTTCTCATTCGTCTCGTCTAGACTTGACTTAAGTGATTGAATTTCTTTCTTATCAACGGCTCTGGCCTGCTCTAGTCCTTTATTTATTTCTACTTTGATATTTTTCTCTGTATCTTTTAGTTAGTTTTTCAACTAGACTATCATGTGGTTACTTTGTTTTAACCTTGTTCTAATATTGTCAATGGTGAATCGGTTTGTCGTTGCCAGGGCTCCTATGGATCCCTCCACCTCTATAGAGAAATCTTCTTCCTCCAAGTTTCTCCCATTAACTAGCACCCTGTGTTTCTTTACCATTCCACCTTCTCTCATATACATATCCTTCTTTAATACAACCTTCCTCTTTTTACTAAAGAATTAATCAGAGGGAGGAATTTCTTCTCTGGAGATAGGGTCGAGATCACTAGAATATATGACTCCTATCTGAGGGATCCCAAAAGTAGACTGTAAAGGGGTCAAGAAAGTGATGGGATTACCCAACCCTGCTGATTTTGTTCCCCTTGCACTCTTGGGGGTATCAACATGAATAGTAGGTGGTGAAGGGGGGGTAGATTGACTGGACTTAGGAGGTGTCCCAGACCTTCTCTCTGTTTCAGCTACTGTATTCTCTTTCTATGGGACTTCTTTGTTTTGTGCGGATCCTTCCGACCCCTGTAAATTTCCCTCAATGTCCTCTTTATCTTGTGCTTTATCTTGTGCTTTCTGTACCCTGTCTAACACTTCCTCATAGGTTTTGACCCCTTTGAAAATGTCATTGTGAGGGGATTCCTCATGTTCAAATGATTTCATGACACAGTGATCCATGTGGCTTCCCACTATTTAATAAGGATCGTGCTTCCTATGCTCTAGATTCACCAACTTGACCTCCTCTAGAGTTGCAACTTCAACCTTCGAATGACCCAGGTTGAGTAGCAAAAACCTTCTAATCTATATGGGAAAGACTAGCCAAAACTTCTTTTGAGCTGTCTTCAGTTCTATCCCAATACCGCATGTTATTATCTGATGAGCTACCTCCCTGTACAACAGTCCGTTAGGGAGGAATTTAGGAAGCGCATGAGGAGGGATAGAACATCCAAAAACCCTGATATAGGAGAAATTATCCTCAATAAACCAATCAACAACCTCCTTTATATTTCCTATGACCGACTCTGAAATAAGGGGGGGTGCACATCCATTCAACATCTGATGCACTGGTATCACCACAAAATGAAAAATTTCATAAAAATAATCCTTAACATTTTCTTCCCAGAACTTAGAATCATATTCATTAATCGGTTCAGTGCAGGTTGGGTTCCAACTCCAATTCATCAAAGGGAAAGGACTTGTGAAACATATAACATCCATGATATATGCCGACATGTAAAAGGCTATTGGTCGGCCATTGGATTTCGCAGTTTGATACTCCATAACCTCCTTATCTAGGTTATCTGATAGAGTTTTGTTCCAGTTGAAGCTATAGCCTTCAGCTACTTCATGTAAAAGGGGCACCCATTCTGCAGGGAAATGGGTAGGGCTTTTCTTCCTGAAAAGTCTACATAACATCATAGCCACATAAACCATGTACTCATTCAAAGAGGCTATGGCATAAACATTATGGGTATCATCCCTGAATTTTGGTGGGTGTCTCCACCAGTGTTTGATTATGCCTGGGTATGTTTGGTCTACCTTTGTGCATTCTTTCCTTTGAAATTCACTTACGAATTCTTTATTATAAATTTGCTTAGAATTGGGAGATAGTTTGTACATTACTTGTATATGCTCTGGTCTGAAAGAGCCGACCATGACCCCTTAACTGTCCAAAATGTTTCTTGTCTGTACGTTTGTCCTCTCTAAAGCCCAATTGATCATATCATTGTATGTCATGAGTCATGGGAGTGTAGCCACTTTGTGAAGTTCAGACTCTGCTATGTCTCGGAGTTTGTTTTTAGAATCGTCGGGAAAATTCTTGATTTCGTAGTCCAGGGTTTCAAAAATTTGCCTCCAGGATTTGATGGAATCAATGGCATGCGGTGTAGTATCAGACACAACATCTCCTTCTGGGCTGGAGCTTTCAGCTGCTTCTTCACTTTTCTTAGGTTCCTTTCTAGATGCCATAATGTTTGTGTTTAAAATGAATTCCTATCCCAGAGAAAAATGCGTAATCTTGTTGAATGCAATTCACTTCTGAATTAAAACAATAAGAATGAAATTCGAAAAACCAAACCTCTATTAACCTTTAAATCTTCTTACGATGGATGTATTGAGACAGGTAGTAAAACTTGAATGTTTTAATGGGGGAGATATGCCCAGAGATACACAATTAAGTTAAAAATATCTCTATTCATCCGTTACAAATATTACCATATATCGGTGATTTCAAAATGGAGTTTCGAAAAGACTGGTTTCAACAAATCCCAAAATGAAAAATGCAAAAAGTAGTTTAGTCATCATTAATCCTGTTTTAAAATAATTTAATTTAGTTTTAGACTTGGTCAATGAATCGTGATTTCGCATTTCGAAGCTTCAAGGATCCAGTCTCCATAAAATATGTCATATGAAAACCATGAATTGTGAAATTACGATGGGATTCGTTTAGGTGCTAATTACTTGTAATAATTCTTTAATCAAAACAAGGTTAGTAATTAATTTCTTCTTTTAGGAAAATCGGGGATCAGGAGTTCAAGGGATGTCATTTTGAAAACATTTTGATACAAGTAAACCTGAATCATGAAAGACTAATGAATTGTTGATTGAGATTAAGGGTTTAATTAATCACGATTACAGGGTAATTTATGAAACACACATCGGGACTTATAACTCCTACTTTTTTTTTATTACTTTAATATAAAGCCTTTTTGGGATTTCGGCACCGGGGCTCTAGAGTTGTTAGTTACGAAATCATGCTTTTGTGAAAGGATGAATCTCGAAACCCAAAAAATTGAAAGACTTTTGACTCTTTTTAGGACTAAGGGTAGCTCCATGACTAGAAAAAAGAAAAACTTCAGGTTTAAAGGGCAAAAATTAAACTTTCTATCAACACTTTACACAATTCATTTTTAGGTGATTGTGAAATCCTTGCAACGGTTCCTTACACAACCCAATTGCTCCTCCTGAACAATATAATGTTGTGTGTTTTCCATTTACACACACCTTGCAAGGTCCTTTTCACTCTTTGCAAACAAAACTTCAAGCTACCCCTTTTGAGCTTCTGAGTCAAAAAACTCTGTCAACGCACTCCTTGCAGACACTATGCACTTCTTGCAAATAAAATTTCAAGTTATCTCTTATGAGCTTCTGAGTCATAATAGACTCTGTCAACGCACTCTTTGAGGACACTATGCACTCCTTTCACAGGCTCGTAGAAGAGAAACAATTGAAACTTATATAAATCCTCACATATTCATACATTCAACCATGTAATTCATTCATAACATAAGAACAAGTAAATACATAGAATTTCAATTAAACAGAAATCCTACCATTCATTCATTCAAATAGACACAGTAACAACTTGACACGAGACATTTTGGGTCAACGCTTCTCGGTTATACTCATTCAAATGACATAAACATGGGATCATACAATCTTGATAAGCTTCAAAAATCTCAACAATAACAACTTCAACAAATCTCAATGACTCTGCAACAACCTCATTTAGGCAACAATAAATTTATTTATACAAAAAGACTCCTAGAGTACTTTTCCCTCTGTCTACCTTCGTGCTATCCTATCAAATGAAAACATTTCAACTACTAAGGCTTATTAAAATAAATAATTGGAACAAACAGATAAGAGTGAATGCTTTAGATATGTATTTCCATATACTACATTAAAACAAATACAATCTCCATCGATCTCATGTGATGGCTCATCCTATAAAAATTTAATATGTTCTTCAATTACAATCTTTTCAGATATTTTGTGACATGCCATATTTAATTCAAAATCACTTCAAAATGCATGCTAGGCACTGAGTTGTCCTCCACTCGCGCTTTGATGACGATGCTCCAGCATCAAAAGACCACTGATTTTTTCATGAGAAATAAAATCCATGTAAATCATGAGAAATCGTCATCAGAAATGAGCATGCACCTTTATTTATTGATTGATGGATGGGAAAAGGGCCCATGAGGTCACTATGGATCAGATCTAAAGGAAGGGAAGCCTTTTGAGTCTTTCCTTTGTCAAATTTATCTTGTGGGTATTTTACAAGAACACATCCCTAAAAAATTCCTTTGGAGAAGTGGATGTCAGGTAGACCATCAACCATTCTCTTCTTGCTAAGTTGTTGCATATATATGAAATTTAAATGTCCTAACCTTTCATGTCATATCCTATTTCTTTCATCAAATTGCGTAAGTAGTAATGCAAAATATGTTTCAATAAATTCAGAAAATGTGTAGATTCTAGATTGATGATTTACCTCACCAGTTGAAACCCTGGAATTGGTTTGCATGTCATAGATATCCACTGCATCATGTTTGAATATGACTCTCTTTCCAGTGCCATAGTTTTTTATCTAATACATAGAGAGAAGATTGGCGGAAAGTTTGGGAACGTGTAGCACATTCTTGAAGCTTTTGTTTGTGAGTTTAATTTTTCCTTTGTCTGTGACCTCGACTAGAGAGTTGTCCCCCATCAAAATAGGAGGAACTTTGCATGAATCCAATGAAGAATAGACTTCTTTTTTGGCATCCATGTGGTGTGATGCACCTAAATATATGATCCAAGCATCGAGAGAGGAGTTGATGGAAATTAAAGCATGAATAGAATTGTCTTTCTTGGGATTCTGATATTTTGGATTATTCTTCTTAGCACCCTCATGGATGCGATCTCCAGGGTTTTTTTGTTGAATTATTTGGGCCATTAGATCTATATGTTTCTACATACATGCGGATTCTGGATGGAATCCTTTATGGTAGTAACTGCATTTCTCCCCTTTTCTTCCAAATTCTATATTGAAATGGGGGCTACAAGGATGAGCCATGAATGAACATGTGGGGTTCTAATATACTATATAGGCCCCCCACCAATACATAGAAATTCTAAGAATGGTCCAATACAATAAATGAGTGAAAATAAAACAACACTTTTGACTCATCATGATATAATAAGTCACGTAATATATTGATATGATGGTCCACATTTATCTAAACAATATAGGGCACATTGAAGTGAATTTGAGGTGCAACAAATAACATAGAGTGGAACTCAAAATTATGGGGAAAGGGTTATTCCTTATTTCAAATTTGGAATGTCTGAATTATCAATCCAATCATGAGTTTTTCTCTTTCCTATGCAAGGGATGAGGTGTTGATGTGGAGGCAACATGGGGTGATTACATTATGGATGGATCCTTGCTTTTTCATTTGGATATTTGAATCCATTCATTTCCTTTAAGTTACTTAAACTCCATCATTTTCCTCACAAAAATATCTAATTCAATAAAAATATCAAAAGAGGAAAGTGTTAGACTTTGATTTAGATTGGTAATAATTCAAAATCAATTGAGAGTTTATAAAATATCAATTTCCTTTTAATTGGGCCATTAGAATATTTAAATTTCTTTATATTGTTTACATATTTACACAAGGAATCATTATATATTGATAAATAAAAAAATCCATTGCGTAGGTGTCCATGGGAAGGCAATCCCAATTACATTGTTGTACTAAATTCATCCCTAAAAGATTGATCACATTGACCATTTTCATTGTACTTATTCTAATATACCATAATCATACTTATCTTTGAATGTACCACATTGAATGAAATGATAATATAAGTTCTATAATTGACACCCATAATACTAACAGATCATGATTTATATGATCACTTCATTTTCTACCTGGTGTTTTTCTCCCAAATTTGTCTAAGCTTTCGGAATTTCAATCGGTTCTTTATATGCTAGAATCTCAGTATGTTGGATTACATCAAAATGAACTATAATTTTTTATACCACTAAAAATGTTTGATTCCAAATCACATGATTTTCTCCAATTAAATATATTTTTCCATAAATTCTTCGTTCATCCTCTTCCAATGACTTCATCAAATTATCAATTTTTTTATTTTCTTTAGCTAGTTTTTTAAGACAATCATTAATTATCAAATTTATTTTCTCTATTTGTTTTTTAAAATTTGTAATTTTCGTGGTGTTCCATTGGAAATCAGTTTCAACTACTCCTACATTGTTTTGAACTATATTCTTCGTTCATCCTCTTCCAATGACTTCATCAAATTATCGATTTTTTAATTGTCTTTAGCTAGTTTTTTAAGACAATCATTAATTATCAAATTTATTTTCTCTATTTGTTGTTTAAAATTTGTAATTTTCGTGGTCTTCCATTGGAAATCAGTTTCAACTACTCCTACATTGTTTTGAACTATAGATAATCGACTTTTCAAATTATCTATCCTCTCTTCTTCTAATCTTTCTTTTATGACTTCAACTTCAGGAATAGTTTCTTTTAAAACTAAGTTGGTTGATAGATCTACTTCTTTCTCATTCACCATATCAATTATCTTCCTTAATATAATATTATGCGTTGTTATCTTTTTTACCTACTCACTTAACTTATCTTTCTCTTTTTGTGCTTCGTCTAACTTTTTAGTCTGAACATGCTCTCATGATAGTATCTCTATTTTTTCCTTTTAAGGCTTCGATTTCATCATCCTTGTTGTTGACTAAAGACTTGAAGAAAAAAAACATTATTAGGGTTTTATCCAAGATAAATTATTTTTTTGTTACACATCATGAATATTTACAAGTGTAGCCTTATCTACAACCCTTTTTTAGTTGATTCTCCAACTCAGTCACCATTGTTGTTAATTTATTGAAATTTATTGTTTCTTGCATTGAATCTTTGGATATCATAGATATAATTTTCGGAATTTCTGATATATCTCTTAGAAAATATAGATATATTTCTCATGAAGTGCATGTGTATGTTGATATTTTTTTTTGCTAATGTTGAACAATATATTTGGCGAGATTGATGAAACTATGATTTTCACACTACAGAGTGGTTGAATTATTTTGATGGAATCCAAACTCTGAAAGAATATGTCAAAAACACAAGGCTTATTAACTTGCATTAACCATTGTTCGGTACTTTTCTTCAGCCAAAGAAAGTGAAATAACATGTTGTTTGTTACAGACCTACGTGGAATGTCCTAAACCAAGGATAAAAACATAACATGTAGTAGAATTTAGATTATCTGAGGCATTGGACCAATCTAAATCAATGAAACCAACAAATAAAGGAGTCCCCCATGAGTTGCAATATCTCATGAACTGAAGAGTACCCCAGACATACTGAAGTATCCATTTATCTTCTTTATAATGGATTTCACGGGGTGTTTTCATATACGAAATATCAGTGCATGTATGAGTTAAATATAAGAGGCTACCAACTAATCTAATTAACGGTACAAAGTGGCATCAACTTCAGAAGAAGTACATGTGGTAACAAGTTTGACTTCAGACTGGAAGGGAGAAGGAGTTGGCCTATAATATTCCATATGAAAGTGACGAACAAAGTCACAAACATACAATTATGATGGTGTTTACGATTATTTGTTTTTAATGAAAATTCTACATATAATCAATTTAAAAATTGAATTGAAAATAAATAAAAAATATGATTAAATATTACGTTGGTGTTTTATTGCAATTTATTTATACTAAAATGGTGAATTATAAAAATGTTGATTTTTTGATTACATACAAATTTTATTCTTAATATGAATATATAATGAATATATAATTTATATGATCATGTGTAACAATTTAGAAGGATTATATTTTTCAATCAATAGTGTGCACTAGGTACAATTGTTTTAATAAATTAGTATATTTTTTATATTTATAAAATTATTAAAGTTAATTTGTTAGATTAATAAGAGTGTTAACAAAAATTATGCACACAATGTAGTATTATTTCCAAAAATAAACATCAATGTATTTATGCAATTAAAACATGCACATTGAACCTATATTGATATCAATTCTACCCATAAAGGTTAAACAAATTATAGTTTAGAGATTCAAATACATGGATAAAGTTTACATAGTATAAAATCAATAGAAGTAAAAAAATTTATATGGAATTTTCCTTACTATACATTACAATTTCAATTCAAAAGATTAGTTTTTATCATATTTATTATTTATAATAATAATTTAATTTGAAGGTTACTACTAAGATAGACATTAACTTTGTGTATGAGACCCTCTTGTTTGTAAGCTAAGGGAACCCCTTTGCACAATGATTTGATCGGTAAAAACTACGAATAAATATGTACCCTATCCCCCTCTGGATTTGAACATATGACCTCCTAAAAGGAAACACAATTGATCTAATATAATTTCAACTTAAATATCCAATAATATTTTCAACACCTATTTATCATTTAGAATAGTGTCTTTTAGAGAATGGGAAGTTATGTAAGGGGCAATAAAACTACAAGACACAATAATTCTCTCATTTTCAATGATATTAGAAGAAAAATCGAAGTTGTTTTGGCTTTAGAAGAAATTTTCAAGCACCTTAATGAGTGTGTGAAAGACAAGTATTTGCTCATCCACAACTGTATATTATATAGAGATCTACACTATCCATTTAAGGATGAGTGTGAAGTAGTTCATCAATAGGATATAAAAAGGCTCCTCCATGATGACACACGACAACTTTGTCTCTTTTGTTTGCTATGTACATGTTACCATGGATACTGGATTAAATGAAAGACATTAGTCATTTAATTTAGCAATATCCTTGAGAGAGGAGGTGAAGATATCAAACTCATTCATGATCTCATGGATAATGGATTAAAGGAAATAAATTGGTTGTTTTAGTCATAAATCCCCCTGAGAGAGGAGGTGAATATCTCAAATGAATTCACGATGGACTATAAATCCTCTTTTATGTCCCTCCTCTATTTCCTTCAAACAAAATTGGTTCTGATGTTATGTTTACTCCTATCATATATGTGTTCCTCATCACAACTAGATGTGCTCCAAAAAATGGATATATCTATTGCTTTTACTCTCCTTCACCCTATGATGGTCTCTATCATGATGTCATGAGTTGGATTTAGTGTCTCATGGGGTCAATATTTGTAGTATGGTTTTAGTTGA